>CAJHNH020003590.1:17500-63830 GCA_905116865.2 Candidula unifasciata | reverse complement strand
TCTAACTTCTAGTCATAGTCTTGTCTTACTTCTAGTCGGGTAGTATTGTCTACTTAGTCATAGTCTTTGTGCTTAGCTTCTAGTCACAGTCTTGCCTTACTTCTAGTCATCGTCTTGTTCTACTACACTAGTCACAGTCTTGTCTTACTTCTAGGCATAGTCTTGTCTTAGTTCTAGTCATAGTCTTGTCTTACTTCTAGTCACAGTCTTGTCTTAATTCTAGTCACAGTCTTGTTTTAGTAATAGTCATGGTCTTGCCTTACTTCTAGTCATGGTCTTGTCTTACTTCTAGTCACAGTCTTGTCTTACTACAAGTCACAGTCTTGTCTTCATTCTAGTCACAGTCTTGTTCTAGTACTAATCATAGTCTTGCTTTACTTCTAGTCACAGTCTTGTCTTAATTCTTGTCACAGTCTTGTTCTAGTACTAGTCATAGTCTTGCCTTACTTCTAGTCATAGTCTTGTCTTACTTCTAGTCACAGTCTTGTCTTACTACAAGTCACAGTCTATTCTTACTTCTAGTCATAGTCTTGTCTTACTTCTAGTCATAGTCTTGTCTTACTTCTAGTCATAGTCTTACCTTACTTCTAGTAACAGTCTTGTCTTACTACTAGTCATAGTCTTGCCTTACTTCTAGTCATAGTCTTGTCTTACTTCTAGTCATAGTCTTGTCTTACTTCTAGTCACAGTCTTGTCTTAATTCTAGTCACAGTCTTGTTTTAGTACTAGTCATAGTCTTGTCTTACTTCTAGTCACAGTCTTGTCTTACTAGAAGTCATAGTCTTGTCTTACTTCTAGTCATAGTCTTGTCTTACTTCTAGTCATAGTTTTGTCTTACTACTAGTCATAGTTTTGTCTTACTTCTAATCATGGTCTTGTCTTACTTCTAGTCATAGTCTTGTCTTACTTCTAGTCATGGTCTTGTCTTACTACAAGTCATAGTCTTACCTTACTTTTAGTCATGGTCTTGTCTTACTACAAGTCATAGTCTTACCTTACTTCTAGTCATGGTCTTGTCTTACTACAAGTCATAGTCTTGCCTTACTTCTAGTCATAGTCTTGTCTTACTACTAGTCATAATCTTACCTTACTTCTAGTCATAGTCTTGTCTTACTACTAGTCATAATCTTACCTTACTTCTAGTCATAGTCTTGTCTTACTACTAGTCATAATCTTACCTTACTTCTAGTCATGGTCTTGTCTTACTTCAAGTCATAGTCTTGTTTTACTTCTAGTCATAGTCTTGTCTTACTTCTAGTCATAGTCTTACCTTACTTCTAGTCATAGTCTTGTCTTACTTCTAGTCATGGTCTTGTCTTATCACCAAAGTCGTCATGCCGCCCTATGAGTAAATGTTGAAAAAGATGCCTGTTGGGGAACATGTTTAAGTCAGTGAAAGCTCTACAAGAGACAGTCCGGGTGTGAAAGTTCTACTAGAGACAGTCCGGGTGTGAAAGTTCTACTAGAGACAGTCCGGGTGTGAAAGTTCTACTAGAGACAGTCCGGGTGTGAAAGCTCTACAAGAGACAGTCCGGGTGTGAAAGCTCTACTAGAGACAGTGCGGGTGTGAAAGTTCTACTAGAGACAGTGCGGGTGTGAAAGCTCTACTAGAGACAGTCCGGGTGTGAAAGCTCTACTAGAGACAGTGCGGGTGTGAAAGTTCTACTAGAGACAGTCCGGGTGTGAAAGCTCTACAAGAGACAGTCCGGGTGTGAAAGTTCTACAAGAGACAGTGCGGGTGTGAAAGTTCTACAAGAGACAGTCCGGGTGTGAAAGTTCTACTAGAGACAGTCCGGGTGTGAAAGCTCTACTAGAGACAGTGCGGGTGTGAAAGTTCTACTAGAGACAGTCCGGGTGTGAAAGTTCTACAAGAGACAGTGCGGGTGTGAAAGCTCTACTAGAGACAGTCCGGGTGTGAAAGCTCTACTAGAGACAGTCCGGGTGTGAAAGTTCTACAAGAGACAGTCCGGGTGTGAAAGTTCTACTAGAGACAGTCCGGGTGTGAAAGCTCTACTAGAGACAGTCCGGGTGTGAAAGTTCTACAAGAGACAGCCTGGGTGTGAAAGTTCTACTAGAGACAGTCCGGGTGTGAAAGTTCTACAAGAGACAGTCCGGGTGTGAAAGTTCTACTAGAGACAGTCCGGGTGTGAAAGTTCTACAAGAGACAGTCCAGGTGTGAAAGTTCTACAAGAGACAGTCCGGGTGTGAAAGTTCTACTAGAGACAGTCCGGGTGTGAAAGTTCTACAAGAGACAGTCCGGGTGTGAAAGTTCTACTAGAGACAGTCCGGGTGTGAAAGTTCTACTAGAGACAGTCCGGGTGTGAAAGCTCTACTAGAGACAGTCCGGGTGTGAAAGCTCTACAAGAGACAGTCTGGGTGTGAAAGCTCTACAAGAGACAGTCCGGGTGTGAAAGCTCTACAAGAGACAGTCCGGGTGTGAAAGCTCTACAAGAGACAGTCCGGGTGTGAAAGCTCTACAAGAGACAGTCCGGGTGTGAAAGCTCTACTAGAGACAGTCCGGGTGTGAAAGCTCTACAAGAGACAGTCCGGGTGTGAAAGCTCTACTAGAGACAGTCCGGGTGTGAAAGCTCTACTAGAGACAGTCCGGGTGTGAAAGTTCTACAAGAGACAGTGCGGGTGTAAAAGTTCTACAAGAGACAGTCCGGGTGTGAAAGTTCTACTAGAGACAGTCCGGGTGTGAAAGTTCTACAAGAGACAGTCCGGGTGTGAAAGTTCTACAAGAGACAGTCCGGGTGTGAAAGCTCTACAAGAGACAGTCCGGGTGTGAAAGCTCTACAAGAGACAGTCCGGGTGTGAAAGTTCTACTAGAGACAGTCCGGGTGTGAAAGTTCTACAAGAGACAGTCCGGGTGTGAAAGTTCTACAAGAGACAGTCCGGGTGTGAAAGTTCTACTAGAGACAGTCCGGGTGCGAAAGTTCTACAAGAGACAGTCCGGGTGTGAAAGTTCTACAAGAGACAGTCCGGGTGTGAAAGTTCTACTAGAGACAGTCCGGGTGTGAAAGCTCTACTAGAGACAGTCCGGGTGTGAAAGTTCTACAAGAGACAGTCCGGGTGTGAAAGTTCTACTAGAGACAGTCCGGGTGTGAAAGCTCTACTAGAGACAGTCCGGGTGTGAAAGTTCTACAAGAGACAGTCCGGGTGTGAAGGCTCTACTAGAGACAGTCCGGGTGTGAAAGCTGTACTAGAGACAGTCCGGGTGTGAAAGTTCTACAAGAGACAGTCCGGGTGTGAAAGTTCTACAAGAGACAGTCCGGGTGTGAAAGCTCTACAAGAGACAGTCCGGGTGTGAAAGCTCTACAAGAGACAGTCCGGGTGTGAAAGCTCTACAAGAGACAGTCCGGGTGTGAAAGCTCTACAAGAGACAGTCCGGGTGTGAAAGCTCTACAAGAGACAGTCCGGGTGTGAAAGTTCTACTAGAGACAGTCCGGGTGTGAAAGTTCTACAAGAGACAGTCCGGGTGTGAAAGCTCTACAAGAGACAGTCCGGGTGTGAAAGCTCTACAAGAGACAGTCCGGGTGTGAAAGCTCTACAAGAGACAGTCCGGGTGTGAAAGTTCTACTAGAGACAGTCCGGGTGTGAAAGTTCTACAAGAGACAGTCCGGGTGTGAAAGCTCTACAAGAGACAGTCCGGGTGTTAAGGCTCTACAAGAGACAGTCCGGGTGTGAAAGCTCTACAAGAGACAGTCCGGGTGTGAAAGTTCTACTAGAGACAGTCCGGGTGTGAAAGCTCTACAAGAGACAGTAGGGTGGCCAGACTGAAAAATAGGACGATTTGAGATTGGTTGTGCAGACTTTTTTTTTTTTTAAAGCGCTGTTCGTTTGTAGAATTGGAAAAGGTATTTGGTTGGATACGAAAATTCTGAAGTTCGTGAAAGTTCTACTAGGGACAGTGGTGTATGTTAAAAAGTTTAACAAGGCTTGTAACCGTGTAGTAAGACGAACTTACATATGTTACAATCAGACAGATGACCCGGAAAAACGATCAGTGGGATAGGGAAAAAAAAAGGTTAAAGGGGACGGTTGTTTGTTTAGACGGGAAGAATGATTTTGAAACATTTAAGAGAGCCATTGTTAAAAAGACGTGAGTGACGATGATATTTATACCGTCAGTTTTCTTAAAGTCTGACATTGAACGATGGGAAAGAGAACCGCACTAGTCGCCTACCGCTTGGTCGAAGCGTTTTGTATATCGCGAACATCGTTGAAAAATACCGGTTCTCAACCGATCACTGAAGTCAGGCACCATTGGGCGCGGTCAGTAGTTAGATGGGTCACTACCTTTGGTAAACAACTTGGTGACTCTGTTGCTGTCTCGGACATTAAATCGTCTATAACCACTATTCGTCGCCTATCACCGCGCCATTGTTCCATGTCGGGCAGGCCTTCGTTAAAGATGACACCCGCCATGTTGTCATAGAGGGGTTGCCATTCCCCATAGCACCAAATTATCTCCTCCGGTACCGGGTCGACTATATCACCCAGCTGTTTTAAAAACTGTTGCACAAAAACATTTTTACCACTACCCATAGGCCCCGCTATCAATCAGATGCAAGATAAATTAAATATACTTGATGCAAGATCACAGCAGCCAGGTCTGAAAATTCATGAAGGAAAGACAAAGATAATGAGAATAAATCAGGGAAATAGTAATGTAGTTTCTCTTAATGACACCCCACTTCAAGACGTGGAGTTGTACACCTATTTGGGCAGTAATGTAGATAAAGATGGAGGAACTGATAGAGACATTAAAAAAAGAATACAAAAAGCAAGAGGAGCTTTCATAGCACTAGGAAATTTGTGAAGGTCAAAGGAAATTAAGAGAAATTTTAAACTTAAAATTTTAATTCTAATGTCAAATCAGTACTTTTGTATGGAGCGGAAACATGGAGAACAACCAAGGCAATTACTGATAAACTGCAGACATTCATTAACTGGTGCCTGCGCAGAATAGAGGGAATTAAATGGTATGCTAGAATGTCTAATGTAGAACTTTGGGAGAGAACTAAGCAAGCTCCAGTGGACCAATACTTGAAGAAAGGGCGCTGGCGTTGGATAGGACACGCACTGGGAAAACTGGAGAACAATATAACTCAAATGTCTTTGCATTGTAACCCACAGGGGCATAGGAATAAAGGAAGGCAAAAAACACACGGAGAAGGGAGCTGAAGAATGAAGTTAGAAAGATGGGGAGGACAAGGGAAGAACTGCATGCCACAGCAAAGGATATAACGACTTGGCGTGAGTTGGATAAGGGCCTATGCTCCATTCGGGGCTAGAAGGGCAGAAGAAGAGAAGAAGAAGAGGAACATTTATGTGTGATTTCTTCCGGCACTGGAACGGAGCAGTTATGACCCACCGCCCCCACCTCCGCACCACCCCAGTCCGCAGTCAGGGACATTATGTGATTTTCTCTGACACAAAAACAGAGCTTTTATGAGGCCACCCTTCTGCAGGAATGCTAGAACCTCGTATAACCATTGACAACTGACATCATTCTACCGTGGACGGGGCGACCCCGAAATCTTCTACCTACATGTAGTTGGCTGTAGAAGTTCCCATGAAGTCAACCATCAGCTCTACTGTGACGACTAAAGTCTTCAGTTTCCGGGACACCCTGTGATCAGCCCTGCTGTGACGACTAAAGTCTTCAGTTTCTGGGACACCCTGTGATCAGCCATACTGTGACGACTAAAGTCTTCAGTTTCAGGGACACCCTGTGATCAGCCCTACTGTGATGACTAAAGTACTTAAGTTTCCGGGACACCCTGTGATCAGCCCTGCTGTGACGACTAAAGTACTTCAGTTTCCGGGACACCCTGTGATCAGCCCTACTGTGACGACTAGAGTACTTCAGTTTCAGGGACACCCTGTGATCAGCCCTACTGTGACGACTAAAGTACTTCAGTTTCAGGGACACCCTGTGATCAGCCCTGCTATGACGACTAAAGTACTTCAGTTTCAGGGACACTCTGTGATCAGCCCTGCTATGACGACTAAAGAACTTCAGTTTCCGGGACACTCTGTGATCAGCCCTGCTATGACGACTAAAGAACTTCAGTTTCCGGGACACTCTGTGATCAGCCCTGCTATGACGACTAAAGAACTTCAGTTTCAGGGACACTCTGTGATCAGCTCTGCTATGACGACTAAAGAACTTCAGTTTCCGGGACATTCTGTGATCAGCCCTCCTATGACGACTAAAGAACTTCAGTTTCCGGGACACCCTGTGTGGATTCAGGGCTCACTTTTGGGTAAAGGGGAAGAATAGCCCTAAACCGGTCATAGACATGCTTTGAAAAGTGACTAATCAATTCTTTGCTCAAATAAAACTTGTTGGGCCGAAGGTCCATATATTGCAGTCTATCTGTAAACGACAACACAAGGTACCTGGCCTCATTGGTGTTCAGTTCTTGCAGGACATCAGCCATGTCTTGATTTTCCTGAAAGTACCGAACTTGCGCATTATCAAAGGCTAACCGATGTAAAATTACCACCTCCGAAATAGATGTCAGGATGTGAGAGGAAAGCCGTAAACTTGACCATCCATGACACAATTAAAAATGATACTGTACATAAATTTACTATCAAACAGACTGTAGCAACATCTCTTTGGAATGCGGCGACAATAGATAGCAACACAGACGCTACACGGGAAAAGATCTGATGTGAAAGCAATAGATTAAGAAGTGACACAGTCCCATATGCGCTACGTCCTCACCTTGCGCAGCCAGCACAGTTCCAGGTTTGATAGTACCAGTAGAAACCCGATGGTATGTCCGTCTTGCCGTTCTTCTGAGTGTTGGACATTGGTCAGATCCCTTTGTCACTCCCCGCTGTGATGATGATGAAAGTGATGATCAGTGTGTGCCATGCACTGCTAACTCGACTCCTAAAGAGTACCCCAGGAAGTAAGGAAATGTAATATATTTGTAATAATTGGACATTTATAAACAAATTATCATAAGGAGAATTTCTGTACATGGACGGAGGAAAGTGTCTGGGGACAGAAGAGGATTGTGGGATGAAGAGGTTTGGGGGACAGAAGAGGTTTGGGGGACAGAAGAGGTTTGTGGGACAGAAGAGGTTTGGGGGATGAAGATGTTTGTGGGACAGAAGAGGTTTAGGGGATAAAGAGGTTTGTAGGACACAAGAGGTTTGTGGGAAGAAAAAGTCTCAGCAAGAAAGATTTTTGTGGAGTAGGAGGTTTGAGGGAGGAAGATGTTTTGGGAAGGAAGAGGTTTTGGAGGAGAAGACGTTTGTTAGAGGAAGAGGTTTATGGGGGGAAGACTGTTAGCAGGGAATCAGATTAGGAGAAGGAAGAGGTTTATAGGGAAAGTGGTGTGGAGGAGCGAAGAGGTCTGGGGGACAAAGAGAATTTGAGAGAAAGGTTTGAGGGAGAATGATGATTGGGGGAAGAGGTTTGAGGAAAAAAAGAGGCTTAGGGGGGAGATGTTTGTGGGAACAGAGTTGGGAGGGGGGGGGGAGGAAGATATTTGGGGGAAGAAGAGGTTTGTAAGGAGATTTGGGAGGGAAAAATAGGTTTGGGGAAGGAAGAGCATTCGGGTAAGAAGAGATTAGGGGAAGAAGAGGTTAGACGGAAGAGATTGTTGGGGAAAGAGATTTTGGGGAAGAAAGAGGTCTGGGGGACGGGCTTACCTCTTTAACAAAGTTAAAAATATCGGGGGGGGGGCGGGGCGGGGGGGGGGGGTGCGTTGTAAATAATAATAGAGCGTCAAAAAAAAAAAAAAAAATTTAAAAATGAATAAATTAATTTTATTTAATTTTGTAAAAAATTACACGAGTCTGGCTTTTATGTCGATTTGTTTGTTGACAAACTCAATTGTCTTGTCCGTTGAGTTTTCCAGGTTCTGTTTATTTTGTATTTAGTACTTTTTGCAATCAGCTGGACGACAGATATCGCCCTATCTAAATGTATGTTGATGGCCATCAGCTGGGCGACAGACATTCCCCTATCTACTTCAGTCTATGTTGATGGTCATCCGTGGGGCGACAGACATTCCCCTCCCCTATCTACGTCAGTCTATGTTGATGGTTATCAGCTGGTCGACAGACATTCTCCTATCTACTTCAGTTTATGTTGATGGTCATCCGTGGGGCGACAGACATTCCCCTATCTACTTAAGTCTATGTTGATGGTCATCAGCTGAGCGACAGACATTCCCCTATCTACTTCAGTCTATGTTGATGGTCATCAGCTGGACGACAAACATTCCCCTATCTACGTCAGTCTATGTTGATGGTCATCAGTTGGGCGACAGACATTCCCCTATCTAAGTCAGTCTATGTTGATGGTCATCAGTTAGGCGACAGACATTCCCTATCCCAGTCTATGTGATGGTCATCCGTGGGGCTATGTTCTACGTCAGTCTATGATGATGGTCATCAGCTGGGCGACAGACATTCCTCTATCTACTTCAGTCTATGTTGATGGTCATCCGTGGGGCGACAGACATCCCCCCTATCTACGACAGTCTATGTTGAGGGTCATCAGACATTCCCATCCCCTCATCTACGACAATCAATCCCCTATGTTGATGGTACAGTCGACAGACATTCCCCTATCTACGTTCTATGTTGTGGTCATCAGCTGGGCGAGACATTCCCCTATCTACGGTCGACAGACAGACATTCCCCTATCTACGTCAGTCTATGTTGATGGTCATCAGTGGGGCGACGACATTCCCCTATCTACGTCAGTCTATGTTGATGGTCATCAGCTGGGCCAGACATCCCCTATCTACGTCAGTCTATGTTGATGGTCATCAGTTGGGCGACAGACATTCCCCTATCTACGACAGTCTATGTTGATGGTCATCAGCTGGGCGACAGACATTCCCCTATCTACGACAGTCTACATCATATGTTGATGACAATCCTTCCCCTATCTACTTCAGTCTATGTTGATGGTCATCAGCTGGGCGACAGACATTCCCCTATCTACTTCAGTCTATGCTGATGGTCATCAGCTGGGCGACAGACATTCCCCTATCTACGTCAGTCTATGTTGATGGTCATCAGTTGGGCGACAGACATTCCCCTATCTACGTAGGTCTATGTTGGTGGTATTCAGCTGGGCCACAGACATCCCCCTATCTACGTCAGTCTATGTTGATGATCATCGGTTGGGCGACAGACTATCTACGTTATGTTGATGGTCATCGGTTGGGCGACAGACATTCCCCTATCTACTTCAGTCTATGTTGATGGTCATCAGCTGGACGACAGACATTCCCCTATCTACGTCAGTCTATGTTGATGGTCATCAGTTGGGCGACAGACATCCCCCTATCTACGTCAGTCTATGTTGATGATCATCGGTTGGGCGACAGACATTCCCCTATCTACTTCAGTCTATGTTGATGGTCATCAGTTGGGCGACAGACATTCCCCTATCTACTTCAGTCTATGTTGATGGTCATCAGTTGGGCGACAGACATCCCCTATCTACGACAATCTATGTTGACGGTCATCAGTTGGGCGACAGACATCCCCCTATCTACTTCAGTCTATGTTGATGGTCATCAGTTGGGTCGACAGGGCGACAGACATCCCCCTATCTACTTCAGTCTATGTTGATGGTCATCAGTGGGGCGACAGACAGACTTCAGTCTATGTTGATGGTCATCAGTGGGGCGACAGACATCCCCTATCTACTTCAGTCTATGTTGATGGTCATCAGTTGGGCGACAGACATCCCCTATCTACTTCAGTCTATGTTGATGGTCATCAGTTGGGCGACAGACATTCCCCTATCTAAGTCAGTCTATGTTGATGGTCATCAGTTAGGCGACAGACATTCCCCTTCCCCATGTACTTCAGTCTATGTTGATCTTCATCAGCTGGGCGACAGACATTCCTCTATCTACTTCAGTCTATGTTGATGGTCATCCGTGGGGCGACAGACATTCCCCTCCCCTATCTACGTCAGTCTATGTTGATGGTTATCAGCTGGTCGACAGACATTCTCCTATCTACTTCAGTCTATGTTGATGGTCATCCGTGGGGCGAAAGCCATTCCCCTCCCCTATCTACGTCAGTCTATGTTGATGGTCATCAGTTGGGCGACAGACATCAAACTATCTACGTAAGTCTATGTTGATGGTCATCAGCTGGGCGACAGACATTCCCCTTCCCTATCTACTTCAGTCTATGTTGATGGTCATCAGCTGGGCGACAGACATTCCCCTATCTACTTCAGTCTATGCTGATGGTCATCAGCTGGGCGACAGACATTCCCCTATCTACGTCAGTCTATGTTGATGGTCATCAGTTGGGCGACAGACATCCCCCTATCTACGTCAGTCTATGTTGATGGTCATCAGTTGGGCGACAGACATTCCCCTATCTACGTCAGTCTATGTTGATGGTCATCAGCTGGGCGACAGACATTCCCCTATCTACGTCAGTCTATGTTGATGGTCATCAGTTGGGCGACAGACATTCCCCTATCTACGTCAGTCTATGTTGATGGTCATCAGTTGGGCGACAGACATTCCCCTATCTACGTCAGTCTATGTTGATGGTCATCAGCTGGGCGACAGACATCCCTCTATCTACGTCAGTCTATGTTGATGGTCATCAGCTCGGCGACAGACATCCCCCCATCTACGTCAATCTATGTTGATGGTCATCAGTTGGGCGACAGACATTCCCCTATCTACGTCAGTCTATGTTGAAGGTCATCAGTTGGGCGACAGGCATTCCTCTATTTACGTCAATCTATGTTGATGGTCATCAGCTGAGCGACAGACATCCCTCTATCTACGTCAGTCTATGTTGATGGTCATCAGCTCGGCGACAGACATCCCCCCATCTACGTCAATCTATGTTGATGGTCATCAGTGGGGCGACAGACATCTACCCTATCTACGGCAGACAGTCTATGTTATGTGATGGTCATCAGCTGGGCGACAGACATCCCCCTATCTACGTCAATCATGTTGATATCAGTTGGGCGACAGACATTCCCCTATCAACGTCATCATGTTGATGGTCATCAGTTGGGCGACAGACATCCCTCTATCTACGTCAATCTATGTTGATGGTCATCAGTGGGGCGACAGACATCCCTCTATCTACTTCAGTCTATGTTGGTCATGGTCATCAGTTGGGCGACAGACATCTCCCTATCTACGACAGTCTACGTGAGGGTCATCAGCTGGGCGACAGACATTCCCCTATCTACGACAGTCTATGTGAGGGTCATCAGCTGGGCGACAGACATCCCTCTATCTACGACAATCAATGTTGATGGTCATCAGCTGGGCGACAGACATTCCCCTACCTACTTCAGTCTATGTTGATGGTCATCAGTGGGGCGACAAACATTCCCCTATCTACAACAGTCTATGTTGATGGTCATCAGCTGGACGACAGACATTTCCTATCTACGTCAGTCTATGTTGATGGTCATCAGCTGGGCGACAGACATTCCCTATCTACGTCAGTCTATGTTGACGGTCATCCGTGGGGCGACAGACATCCCCCTATCTACGACAGTCTATGTTGATGGTCATCAGCTGGGCGACAGACATTCCCTATCTACGTCAGTTTTTATTGATGGTCATCAGCTGGGCGGCAGACATCCCCCTATCTACGTCAGTCTATGTTGATGGTCATCAGCTGGGCGACAAACATTCCCTATCTACGTCAGTCTATGTTGATGGTCATCCGTGGGGCGACAGACATCCCCCTATCTACGTCAGTCTATGTTGATGGTCATCAGCTGGGCGACAGACATCCCCCCATCTACGTCAATCTATGTTGATGGTCATCAGCTGGGCGACAGACATCCCCCCATCTACGTCAGTCTATGTTGATGGTCATCAGCTGGGCGACAGACATTCCCCTGTCTACGTCAGTCTATGTTGATGGTCATCAGCTGGGCGACAGACATTCCCTATCTACGTCAGTTTTTATTGATGGTCATCAGCTGGGCGGCAGACATCCCCCTATCTACGTCAGTCTATGTTGATGGTCATCAGCTGGGCGACAAACATTCCCTATCTACGTCAGTCTATGTTGATGGTCATCCGTGGGGCGACAGACATCCCCCTATCTACGTCAGTCTATGTTGATGGTCATCAGCTGGGCGACAGACATCCCCCCATCTACGTCAGTCTATGTTGATGGTCATCAGCTGGGCGACAGACATCCCCCCATCTACGTCAGTCTATGTTGATGGTCATCAGCTGGGCGACAGACATTCCCCTGTCTACGTCAGTCTATGTGAGGGTCATCAGCTGGGCGACAGACATCCCCCTATCTACGTCAATCTATGTTGATGGTCATCCGTTGGGCGACAGACATTCCCCTATCAACGTCAGTCTATGTTGATGGTCATCAGTGGGGCGACAGAAATTCCCCTATCTTCGTCAGTCTATGTTGATGGTCATCCGCTGGGCGACAGACATCCCTCTATCTACGTCAATCTATGGTGATGGTCATCAGTGGGGCGACAGTCATCCCTCTATTTACTTGAGTCTATGTTAATGGTCATCAGTGGGGCGACAGTCATCCCTCTATCTACGTCAGTCTATGTTGATGGTCATCAGTTGGGCGACAGACATCCCCCTATCTACAACAGTCTACGTGAGGGTCATCAGCTGGGCGACAGACATTCCCCTATCTACGACAGTCTATGTGAGGGTCATCAGCTGGGCGACAGACATTCCCTATCTACGTCAGTCTATGTTGATGATCATCAGCTGGGCGGCAGACATCCCCCTATCTACGTCAGTCTATGTTGATGGTCATCAGTTGGGCGACAGACATTCCCTTATCTACGACAGTCTACGTGAGGGTCATCAGCTGGGCGACAGACATTCCCCTATCTACTTCAGTCTATGTTGATGGTCATCAGCTGGGCGACAGACATCCCTCTATCTACGTAAGACTATGTTGATGGTCATCAGTTGGGCGACAGACATCCCCCTATCTACTTCAGTCTATGTTGATGGTCATCAGTGGGGCGACAGACCTTCCCCTACCTACTTCAGTCTATGTTGATGGTCATCAGTGGGGCGACAGACATCCCCTATCTACTTCAGTCTATGTTGATGGTCATCAGTTGGGCGACAGACATCCCCTATCTACTTCAGTCTATGTTGATGGTCATCAGTTGGGCGACAGACATTCCCCTATCTAAGTCAGTCTATGTTGATGGTCATCAGTTGGGAGACAGACATTCCCCTATGTAAGTCATTCTATGTTGATGGTCATCAGTTGGGCGACAGACATCCCCCTATCTACTTCAGTCTATGTTGATGGTCATCAGCTGGGCGACAGACATCCCTCTATCTACGTAAGACTATGTTGATGGTCATCAGTTGGGCGACAGACATCCCCCTATCTACTTCAGTCTATGTTGATGGTCATCAGTGGGGCGACAGACCTTCCCCTACCTACTTCAGTCTATGTTGATGGTCATCAGTGGGGCGACAGACATCCCCTATCTACTTCAGTCTATGTTGATGGTCATCAGTTGGGCGACAGACATTCTCCTATCTACTTCAGTCTATGTTGATGGTCATCCGTGGGGCGAAAGCCATTCCCCTCCCCTATCTGCGTCAGTCTATGTGAGGGTCATCAGCTGGGCGACAGACATTCCCCTATCTACGACAGTCTATGTTGATGGTCATCAGCTGGGCGACAGACATTCCCTATCTACGTCAGTCTATGTTGATGATCATCAGCTGGGCGGCAGACATCCCCCTATCTACGTCAGTCTATGTTGATGGTCATCAGTTGGGCGACAGACATTCCCTTATCTACGACAGTCTACGTGAGGGTCATCAGCTGGGCGACAGACATTCCCCTATCTACGACAGTCTATGTTGATGGTTATCAGTTGGGCGACAGACATTCCCCTATCTACGTCAGTCTATGTTGATGGTCATCAGCTGGGTGACTGACATTCCCTATCTACGTCAGTCTATGTTGATGGTCATCCGTCGGGTGACAGACATCCCCCTATCTACGACAGTCTATGTTGATAGTCATCAGCTGGGCGACAGACATTCCCTATCTACGTCAGTCTATGTTGATGGTCATCAGCTGGGCGGCAGACATCCCCCTATCTACGTCAGTCTATGTTGATGGTCATCAGTTGGGCGACAGACATTCCCTTATCTACGACAGTCTACGTGAGGGTCATCAGCTGGGCGACAGACATTCCCCTATCTACGACAGTCTATGTTGAAGGTCATCAGCTGGGCGACAGACATTCCCCTATCTACGACAGTCTATGTTGATGGTCATCAGCTGGGCGACAGACATTCCCCTATCTACGACAGTCTATGTGAGGGTCATCAGCTGGGCGACAGACATCCCTCTATCTACGACAATCTATGTTGATGGTCATCAGCTGGGCGACAGACATTCCCCTACCTACTTTAGTCTATGTTGATGGTCATCAGTGGGGCGACAGACATTCCCCTATCTAGAACAGTCTATCTTGATGGCCATCAGCTGGGCGGGAGACATCCTCCTATCTACGTCATTCTATGGTAATTCGAGGAACTGTAAATAAGTTGTGATTGTGATATGGTAATATTTGTTATTTATTTAGGGTATCAAGCATAAATGAGGCGGGAGAAAGGGGGGGGGGTCAAAATATTAAATTGGCTCAAAGTTACTAAACAGCTCGCCACAGCGATCCTGTGCCTGCTGGGGAGGAGACATTGTAAAAATTGTCCTTCCACATAATCAATATTTAAACCGTTGTCGTTTTCCTGAACCTACAATCTGGTTAAAGATAAGGCCCCCTTGAGGTGAATCTAAGTCCCCAAGCTCCCGCTGTCGCACAGGTTCGCAGTTAATTCTCAAGATATGAGAGCCACTGAGATTAAATGTCTTTAACATAAATGGAACAGCTCCTTCATATTCAGTCCAGCCTTGTCATTTTTCATAATCACCAATAATAGTTAATTAAACACGTCTGTCACAATGGACACAGGAATATAACAACAGCGTACATCTCAACAGCTTATTCTCAACATGTTTCGACAAGACATATGACAGGAGACCAACCTTACAGAAATATCATTAACATCTAATCTGTTTAACAATCTGGCTCAATCTATCTCATTATCACAGAAGATAAATTCTTGTATTAAACACCCTCTTGTGTTGGATCAGAAATCTCGTCGTGTTGTTTAATCTCTTCTTCTATTCTAAAGATTGTGGATAATTCAGATGAGACTGCAGCAGCTTGGCAATAATATCTTCAACGAATAAAATGTTTGACAACCTGGCCCGCTTATTCTCAGATAAATTCTCTTATTGAAAACACTCAGTGTGACAGACCAGACATCCAGTCACGTGATATAAGTCCGCAGTTTATTCTCTAGATATGAGAGAAGACCCGCCCACCTCATACATCATCATCGCAGGGAACTCGAAACGTGGGCGCTTGGCCGCCCCTTTCCTGCCCCGCCTCATGTTTGACTGGCGCAGACACCAAAATTTGTAGTCCGAGCTGCCATTCCTTCAGTTTTTGTAAAAAATATCTTTTATACTGTCATTTTTTGGTCATTCATAATCATATTATTTAAACCACGTAAATAAGGATTCTAACACAATGGGTCCCCTAGAAAATATGTAAGAGTTTGTGACTCATTCCTTCGATTATTTTTATGTGTGGACGCCCCTGCACCATCATGCCCTGTCGCTCAAACATCTGCAATACTTCAATGTGTCTTATTAGCTCATTGTCCGGGGACAGACAGAGAACCAACCAACAAATATCTGCAAATCTTCAATGTGACTCATTAGTTTATTGTCCTGGGACAGAGAGAGAAACAACCAACAAATATCTGCAAATCTTCAATATGTCTCATTAGTTTATTGTCCGGGGACAGAGAGAGAACAAACAAACAAATATCTGCAAATCTTCCATGTGTCTCATTAGTTTATTGTCCGGGGACAGAGAGAGAACCAACAAACAAATATCTGCAAATCTTCCATGTGTCTCATTAGTTTATTGTCCGGGGACAGAGAGAGAACCAACCAACAAATATCTGCAAATCTTCAATGTGTCTCATTAGTTTATTGTCCGGGGACAGAGAGAGAACCAACAAACAAATATCTGCAAATCTTCCATGTGTCTCATTAGTTTATTGTCCGGGGACAGAGAGAGAAAAAACAAACAAATATTTGCAAATCTTCCATGTGTCTCATTAGTTTATTGTCCGGGGACAGAGAGAGAACCAACCAACAAATATCTGCAATACTTCAATGTGTCTCATTAGCTGATTGTCCGGTGACAGAGAGAGAATTAACCAACAAATATCTGCAAATCTTTAATGTGTCTCATTAGCTGATTGTCCGGTGACAGAGAGAGAAACAACCAACAAATATCTGCAAATCTTCAATGTGTTTCATTAGTTTATTGTCCGGTGACAGAAGAAAGAGAACCAACAAACAAATATCTGCAAATCTTTAATGTGTCTCATTAGCTTATTGTCCGTAGACAGAGAGAGAAACAACCAACAAATATCTGCAAATCTTCCATGTGTGTCATTAGCTAATTGTCCGGGGACAGAGAGAGAACCAACCAACAAACTATATTTTTTCAGTGATATGAATTGGGCATGAATGCCCGTCTAACATTCTGAACTTCGAGGTTTCCCAAAGTTCATTTCATTATTTCATTTTTATATCAATAAAATTATCGATAGCATCAATATATTCAGTACATAGATAGTAGATAGACAGACAGACAGATATACAGACAAACAGATACACAGACAGACATGTATATAGATAGATAGATGGATAGATAGATAGATAGATAGATAGATAGATAGATAGATAGATAGATAGATAGATAGATAGATAGATAGATAGATAGATAGATAGATAGATAGATAGATAGATAGATAGATAGATAGATAGATAGATAGATAGATAGATAGATAGATAGATAGATAGAATAGATAGATAGATAGATAGATAGATAGATAGATAGATAGATAGATAGATAGATAGATAGATAGATAGATAGATAGATAGATAGATAGATAGATAGATAGATAGATAGATAGATAGATGGATGGATGGATGGATGGATAGATAGATAGATAGATAGATAGATAGATAGATAGATAGATAGATAGATAGATAGATAGATAGATAGATAGATAGATAGATAGATAGATAGATAGATAGACAGATAGACAGATAGACAGATAGATAGATAGATAGATAGATAGATAGATAGATAGATAGATAGATAGATAGATAGATAGATAGATAGATAGATAGATAGATAGATAGATAGATAGATAGATAGATAGATAGATAGATAGATAGAACAAACTTTTTTTTCAAAGGGTTACAAATTGGGCACGCAGGCACGTCTGACATTCCGCCCTTCTAAGCACTCGTTTTTCAGAGTACCAATGCCTGTTATCTAAAATGCATGTTATAGATTTAGAATAAAAATATACAATATAGAATATAATTCATACATCATGTGTACACAATCTTACACACTCACAAAATATATATATGCTCTCACATTCTCATACATGCACAATCATGTACAGACATACCTAACACATACATACATATATACATCTACACATATACACAAACAGAAAAGACACACACATACATATATGGACATACATGCACACACACACATTCCATACATACACATCTACACATGCATACACACACATACAATCACATGTACAGACACCCACAACAAAACATTTACACTCACGGGTAAACATACATACACACATACATACACACATAAATACATACACCTACATCTTTACACACATACATGCATACTTGCATACATAACTAAATACACGTACACCCACATACTTATACATCTACAAATGCATACATACACCCACAAACATGCATACACACACACCCACATACATACCCACACATGCATGCTTAAACACATATAAAATCACCCATAGATAGATAGATAGATAGATAGATAGATAGATAGATAGATAGATAGATAGATAGATAGATAGATAGATAGATAGATAGATAGATAGATAGATAGATAGATAGATAGATAGATAGATAGATAGATAGATATAACTTTTTTTTCAAAGGGACACAAATTAGGCACGCAGGCCCGTCTTACATTCGGTCATTCCAATCACCCATCTTTCGCTCAGCAGTTG
The DNA here is from genome assembly GCA_905116865.2 of Candidula unifasciata. Taxonomy (NCBI): domain Eukaryota; kingdom Metazoa; phylum Mollusca; class Gastropoda; order Stylommatophora; family Geomitridae; genus Candidula; species Candidula unifasciata. The sequence continues at coordinate 45,630 of CAJHNH020003590.1, read as the reverse complement.
TTTTTTTACCAATAAAGCATGTAATGATCATATGATGATATGCATATTATAAATATTATTTTAAAAAAAAAACACAAAAGCATGAGTTGTAAGTGCATGCAGAAACCCGCTCGTTCATACACACAACCACATACATACACTCACATAAAAACGCCCACCCACTTACTCACACACTCATACATGCACACATACATACATAAATAAATAAATACGTAAATACATACATATATACATACATGCAGACATACATACAGGCATTCATGGAGACACATACATGCACACACACACACACACCCAGAGACACACACACCTAGGCAGACACAAATATACACATAATATAAACCCACACACAGACACATACTATAAACACACACACAGAGACACACAGGAGACATATATACATGCACACACACTGACACACACATATACATACGCACACACATACACGCACGCAGACAAACAAGTTGACACATACAGACAACACATAGAAATGCACACGCAGACAGACACACGTAGACACATATACACAGCCCAAACAGACATATACTTTGACATGCAGACACACACACACAACAAAGAGGCACACATAAACACACATAGACACTTACAAAGACACACATTGACAACTACACTAGACACACGCGCACACAATACACGTAAAGACACACTTATAGACACGCACACACAGACAGACACACGCAGAAACATACTCACGCAGACAAACATACAGACACCCACACACAAAGAAAAATACATACAGAAACGCACACACACACACACACACACACACACACAACAAACACAAAAAACATACACAGGCATACATGCAGACAAACACATACGGAGACACGCATAGACATACACAAAGTCACATCAAATATGCAAACAAACACACACACACACACACACATACACACACACACATACACACACATATACACAGCCACTTATATTCAGTCACACAGCAAACGCATCCAAACACACATATACAACAAAGCAGCGCATTTAAACACACAGAAACACACACACGCACAGACAAATTCATACTGATACATCTAGACATCTATACACAACTAACTATTGCACGGCCAGACATCTAAACTTAACTAACTATTTCACGGCCAGGACATCTTTACATAACTAAATATTGCAGACCAGGACATCTATACAAAACTAAATATTACAGGCCAGGACATCTATACATAACTAACTATTGCACCCCAGGACATCTATACAAAAATAACTATTGCAGGCCAGGACATCTATACAAAACTAACTATTGCACCCTAGGACATCTATACATAACTAACTATTGCAGGCCAGGACATCTATACAAAACTAACTATTGCACCCCATGACATCTATACATAACTAACTATTGCACCCCAGGACTTCTATACATAACTAACTATTGCACCCTAGGACATCTATACATAACTAACTATTGCAACCCAGGACATCTATACATAACTAACTATTACAGGTCAGGACATCTATACATAACTAACTATTGCAGACCAGGACATCTATACATAACTATCTATTGCAGACCAGGACATCTATACATAACTTTCTATTGCAGACCAGGACATCTATACATAACTAACTATTGCAGACCAAGACATCTATACATACCTGAATATTGCACGGCCAGGACAGCAGTATCAGTAGTAAAAGCGTCAGTGAAAGACGCAGCAGTAACAGTAGTAAAAGCGTCCTTAAAAGACGCAGCAGTATCAGTAGTAAAAGAGTCGGTAAAAGACGCAGCAGTATCAGTAGTAAAAGCGCAGCAGTAACAGTATCAGTAGTAAAAGCGTCAGTGAAAGACGTCAGTGAAAGCGTCCTTAAAAGACGCAGCAGTATCAGTATCAGCAGTAAAGTAGTAAAAGCGTCAGTGAAAGACGCAGCAGTATCAGTCAGTAAAAGACGCAGCGTCAGTGAAAGACGCAGCAGTAACAGTAGTAAAAGCGTCCTTAAAAGACGCAGCAGTATCAGTAGTAAAAGCGTCGGTAAAAGACGCAGCAGTATCAGTAGTAAAAGTGTCAGTAAAAGACGCAGCAGTATCAGTAGTAAAAGCATTAGTGAAAGACGCAGCAGTATCAGTAGTAAAAGCGTCAGTGAAAGACGCAGCAGTATCAGTAGTAAAAGCGTCAGTGAAAGACGCAGCAGTATCAGTAGTAAAAGCGTCAGTGAAAGACGCAGCAGTAACAGTAGTAAAAGCGTCCTTAAAAGACGCAGCAGTATCAGTAGTAAAAGCGTCTGTAAAAGACGCAGCAGTATCAGTAGTAAAAGTGTCAGTAAAAGACGCAGCAGTATCAGTAGTAAAAACGTCAGTAAAAGACGCAGCAGTATCAGTAGTAAAAGCGTCGGTAAAAGACGCAGCAGTATCAGTAGTAAAAGCGTAGGTAAAAGACGCAGCAGTATCAGTAGTAAAAGCGTCAGTAAAAGACGCAGCAGTATCAGTAGTAAAAGCGTTAGTGAAAGACGCAGCAGTATCAGTAGTAAAAGCGTCAGTCAAAGACGCAGCAGTATCAGTAGTAAAAGCGTCAGTCAAAGACGCAGCAGTATCAGTAGTAAAAGCGTCAGTGAAAGACGCAGCAGTATCAGTAGTAAAAGCGTCAGTGAAAGACGCAGCAGTATCAGTAGTAAAAGCGTCAGTGAAAGACGCAGAAGTAACAGTAGTAAGTAGTAAAAGCATCAGTGAGGTAGGAACAGTAATAGTTGTAAATGTTAGTTGCGGATCCTTTAAAGGACGTTTCAGAATCAGCCCCAGCTTTTTGTGGCTGTTGTTGTTTTTACTAGGCAAATTTTTACGTTCCAAAGTTAGCTAATGCGAACAGTGCTTTGGAAGTAGTAACAGCATCAGTAAAAGAAGCAGCAGCAACAATAGTACCAGTTGTAGTAATAACAGCAGCAACAGTAGTAACAGCTGTAGCTATAGCAGCAGCAACAACATAAATCACAACAATAGTAACAGCTGTAGCTATAGCAGCAGCAACAACATAAATCACAACAGTAGTAATAGGATCAGCAACAGTATTAACAATAATAGCAGCAGCAGCAATATTAGTAACAGTAGCAGTAGCAGCAACAGCAGTAACAGAAGCAATCGTAGCAGTAGCAGAAACAACAACAGCAACAGTAATAGCAGCAGTAGTAACAGAGCATTAATATTAATTGCAGCAATAGTAGGAGCAGCAATAGTGGTAACAGCAGCAGCAATAGCACCAGCATCTGCAATAGTGGCAGCAAGAAAAGTGGTACTGTCATTATTAATAGCTGTAGTAACAGTAGTAACAGCATTAGTAATAGCAGCAGCAACAGTAACACTAGTCGCAATACCAGCAGCAAAATTAACACCAGTATTGACAGCAGCATTAATAGCAGCAGCAACAACAGAAGTATCAGAAACAGCAATGGGAGCACCAGCAACAGTGATAACAGTAGTAATATTAGCAGCAGCAATAGTAGTCGCAGCAACAGTAGTAATATTAGCAGTATTAGCAACTGCAGCAACAATAGTAACTAACAGCAGCACTACTAGCAGCAGCAACTACAGCTTGATCAGTAGCAGCAATAGAACCAGCAGCAACTGTATTAGCGGATCAGTAACAGAAGCAGCAACAGTAGTAACGATTGCCCTGTTAGCATCCGAACCAGTAGTAACAGCATCAGTAATTGCAGTAGCAGCAACAATAGTAGTAACATCAGCACTAAGAGCATCAGCTTCAGCAACAGTTTTTAAATAAAATCAGTGATAGCAGCAGCAGTAACAGCAGCAGAAATGGTAGCAGCGGGCATTAGTAGAATTAGCAGCAGTATTAGTAGCAGCATCAACAGTCGTTATAACAGCCACAGTAACAGAAGCAGAGAAATAGCGTTAACAGCATCAGTAACGGCAGAAGTCATTTTAACAGCAGCAGCAATAGTAACAGCAGTAACAGTGGTAATAGGAACAGTATAAGTAGCAGCAGCAACATCATTTTTAACAGCAGCAGCAACAGAAGGAGCACAGCAACAGCGTACCAGCTGCCGTATTAGTAGCAGCATCAGCATCATCAGTAATAGTAGCAACAGCAGCCAAAACAGCAGTGTTAACAGCAACACTATTAGCAGCAGCAGTGAAAGCAAAAGTAATAGTAGCTGTCATAACAACATTAGCAGCAGTAATTGCAGCAGAAACGGCAGTAATAGTAGTAATAATAGCAGTACTAACAGCAGCAACAATAGTTAAAGCATCAGTAATTGCAGCAGCAGCAACAACAATATAGCAGCAGCTATAGTAGCAGCAGCAACAATAGTTAAAGCATCAGTATATGCAGCAGCAGCAACAGCAATATAGCAGCAGCTATAGTAACAGCAGCAACAATAGTTAAAGCATCAGTAATTGCAGCAGCAGCAACAACAATATAGCAGCAGCTGTAGTAGCAGCAGCAACAATAGTTGAAGCATCAGTAATTGCAGCAGCAGCAACAACAATATAGCAGCAGCAATAGTAGCAGCGGCAACAGTAGTTAAAGCATCAGTAATTACAGCAGCAGCAACAGCAATACAGCAGCAGCAATAGTAGCAGCGGCAACAATAGTTAAAGCATCAGTAATTACAGCAGCAGCAACAGCAATACAGCAGCAGCTGTAGTAGCAGCGGCAACAATAGTTGTAGTGCCAGTTTTATTAGCAGCAGCAATAGTAGCAGCAGCAACAATAGTTAAAGCATCAGTAATTGCAGCAGCAGCAACAGCAATACAGCAGCAGCAATAGTAGCAGCAGCAACAGTAGCAGCGGCAACAGTAGCAGCAGCAACAGTAGTTGTAGTGCCAGTTTTATTAGCAGCAGCAATAGTAGCAGCGGCAACAGTAGCAGCGGCAACAGTAGTTAAAGCATCAGTAATTGCAGCAGCAGCAACAACAATATAGCAGCAGCAATAGTAGCAGCGGCAACAATAGTTGTAGTGCCAGTTTTATTAGCAGCAGCAATAGCAGTGTAAACAGCAGCAGTAACAGCAGCAGGGACTGAATGGTCTCGAGGCATGGCGTCCGCCTCGAGTGCTGGAGGTCCCAGGCTCAGGTCCCAATAATCGTTGAGATTTTTTTCACGTGGGCTACTAGTGATTTCCCCTGGTCTCTGGTTATTAAGATTGGACGCCCGTGTGTATTGTTGTGTACGTAAAATTATAGCTCTTCAGTTGCAAATCAAAAAGAGTAGCCTAACGGGGCGACCTTGGCAAAATTTGGATTTAAAAATCTTCCCAAAGTATTTCAGTATTTCTTCGGACCCAGGCTTGAGTTAAAAGTACAATGGAGCACTTTTGGGAAACTAGCCTCGAGCCATGATGTTGATGCGTGCGTAAACATAAACCTAAACACAAGCGGAGCAACAGTGTTAACAGCAGCAGTATTAGCAGCAACAGCAATAGTATTCGTAAAAGTAGCTGTAATAACAGCAGCAGTATTAGCAGCAACAGTAATAGTATTCGTAAAAGTAGCTGTACTAACAGCAGCAGCTACAGCAATAACAGTAGCAGTTAAAGCAGCAACTGCTCCAGCAACAGTAGTAACAGCAGCAGTAATAGCAGCAGTATATCAGCTATATTAGCTGCAGAGGTTCATTGAAGAGGATTATGGAAAGATAATGTTGTTTGTACAAATGACAAATGCGTATTATTATTGTTTTTATTATTATATCAAAGAGAACACTATATTATAATATTTTAGACGGATTATTTTACATTTTATGAAGGAAAATAAAACATAATAGCGTGATAGCCCGTCTTCCGCAGATAGAGAGAATGTTATTTATAATGTGATCACAAGACAGGACTTACCGCGGTGCTGTTGTTCTTTCTATCTCCGGCTGTAGCCCATTCTGCCTAGTCTCCTCAACCACGACAACAGAGAAAGTGAAGAGACCAGATTCTGCGCATGCGAAACTTTGCTGCAAAAACGGCAACAGATGTTGTTTGCGACGTGTTCTCTTGTCATCAAACAGACCAGACATCTTGTTTACTTGCTCGATGTCTCATTTCCCGATAATTCAGCCCCTTCTTAAGCAACCAATTTCATTTATTAAACACATTTTCTGAGATTTCTTGTAGGAAATATAAGAATTGTACTAGGTTGTACAGCAATATGTCTTATGGGATTTACTGCGGGATTACAAACACGGTTGTCACCTAGGGCAAACTTGAGTAAACTCCAGCCATCTTACACTTGTCTCTCTCACATTTCAGCTATAAAATATCCACATTTCTGCCTGTCATCATCCCTTTGCTGAAGTCTCCTACAGTAGAGTTGTTTTCTTGAACCTGAGATACTTCTGCACTGCAAATGTAAGTTAATTGTTGTATCTAAAGATGGTACTGTTTCCTTGAGAATTATTAAGGCTTTCTTCTTCTTTCTGTCTTTCTTTTGTTTATATTCTGCTTTGTGCGAGTTAACAGACGATAGATAACCGAGCTAGGGCACGCTCGGTTGACTTGTTTGCTGTGATATTGGGGAATCTCGAGGTATCAGTGACTCATCAATACATTTTCGTCTTAGACGTCATCTACCTCTTTGTTGTTTTTTACTTTCAAGTATAATTACGTATCTGGCATTGTTGCATTCATTCTCATTATATGGCCAAAACATTCCAGTCTGATAATTTTTAGTTTCAATAAGTTTTGTAAATAATTCGTTCTCTTTTTATTATAGATCTCGCATTTGTTAATTTGGTGTACTGTTATCTGCATTCCTCATTGTGTAAAATGTATTAATGTTGTAGTGTCTGTAACAATGTATGTTTTTCGTACTGTTGAAGTAGCATTATTGTTTCTGTTCTTGTCTCTCATCTGTTGTATCTGTTTCTGTACTGTTGTTGTTTCTGTTCTTGTCTCCCATCTGGTACTGTTGTAGTAGCATTATTGTTTCTGCTCTTGTCTCCCATCTGGTACTGTTGTAGTAGCGTTATTGTTTATGTTCTTGTCTCCCATCTAGTACTGTTGTAGTAGCTTTATTGTTTTTGTACTTGTCACCAATCTGGTACTGTTGTAGTAGCGTTATTGTTTTTGTTCTTGTCACCCATCTCGTACTGTTGTAGTAGCGTTATTGTTTCTGTTCTTGTCTTCCATCTCGTACTATTGTAGTAGCGTTATTGTTTCTGTTCTTGTCACCCATCTCATACTGTTGTAGTAGCGTTATTGTTTCTGTTCTTGTCACCCATCTGGTACTGTTGTAGTAGCGTTTTGTTTCTGTTCTTGTCACCCATCTGGTACTGTTGAGCTAGCTTTATTGTTTCTGTTCTTGTCACCCATCTGGTACTGTTGCGGTAGCTTTATTGATTCTGTTCTTGTCTCCTATCTGGTACTGTCGTAGTAGCTTTATTGCTTCTGTTCTTGTCACCCATCTGGTACTGTTGCAGTAGCGTTATTGTTTCTGTTCTTGTCTCATGTCTGGTATTGCGTAGTAGCTTTATGGTTTCTGTTCTTGTCTCCCATCTGGTACTGTTGTAGTAGCATTATTGTCTCTGTTCTTGTCACCCATCTGGTACTGTCGTAGTAGCTTTATTGTTTCTGTTCTTGTCTCCAATCTGGTACTGTTGTAGTAGCTTTATTTGTTTCTGTTTTTGTCTCCTATCAGATCCTGTTGCGGTAGCTTTATTGTTTCTGTTCTTGGCTCCCATCTGGTACCGTCATAGTAGCGTTATTGTTTCTGTTCTTATCACCCATCTGGTAGTGTTGCGGTAGATTTATTGTTTCTGTTCTTGTCTCCTATCTTGTACTGTCGTAGTAGCTTTATTGTTTCTGTTCTTGTCACCTATCTGATACTGTTGCGGTAGCTTTATTGTTTCTGTTCTTGTCACCCATCTGGTACTGTTGTAGTAGCGTTATTGTTTCTATTCTTGCCACCCATCTGGTACTGTTGTATTAGCTTTACAGTTTCTGTTCTTGTCACCCATCTGGTACTGTTGTAGTAGCGTTATTGTTTCTGTTCTTGTCACTCATCTATTTTGTTGTAGTAGCGTTATTGTTTCTGTTCTTGCCACCCATCTGGTACTGTTGTATTAGCTTTACAGCTTCGGTTCTTGTCACCCATCATGTACTGTTGTAGTAGCGCTATTGTTTCTGTTCTTGTTTCCCATCTGGTTTGTTGTAGTAGCGTTATTGTTTCTGTTCTTGTCACCCATCTAGTACTGTTGTAGTAGCGTTTTTGTTTCTGTTCTTGTCACTCATCTGGTACTGTTGCAGTAGCTTCATTATTTATGTTCTTGTCACCCATCTGGTACTGTTGTGGTAGCATTATTGTTTATGTTCTTGTTTCCCATCTGGTTTGTTGTAGTAGCGTTATTGTTTCTGTTCTTGTCACCCATCTGGTATTGTTGTAATAGCGCTATTGTTTCTGTTCTTGTTTCCCATCTGGTTTGTTGTAGTAGCGTTATTGTTTCTGTTCTTGTCACCCATCTAGAACGGTTGTAGTAGCGTTATTGTTTCTGTTCTTGTCACCCATCTGGTACTGTTGTAGTAGCGCTATTGTTTCTGTTCTTGTTTCCCATCTGGTTTGTTGTAGTAGCGTTATTGTTTCTGTTCTTGTCACCAATCTAGTACTGTTGTAGTAGCGTTATTGTTTATGTTCTTGTCACCCATCTGGTACTGTTGTAGTAGCGTTATGCTTTCTGGTGGTGTCTCCCATCTGGTACTGTTGTAGTAGCGTTTTGTTTCTGTTCTTGTCACCCATCTGGTACTGTTGAGCTAGCTTTATTGTTTCTGTTCTTGTCACCCATCTGGTACTGTTGCGGTAGCTTTATTGATTCTGTTCTTGTCTCCTATCTGGTACTGTCGTAGTAGCTTTATTGCTTCTGTTCTTGTCACCCATCTGGTACTGTTGCAGTAGCGTTATTGTTTCTGTTCTTGTCTTATGTCTGGTATTGCGTAGTAGCTTTATGGTTTCTGTTCTTGTCTCCCATCTGGTACTGTTGTAGTAGCATTATTGTCTCTGTTCTTGTCACCCATCTGGTACTGTCGTAGTAGCTTTATTGTTTCTGTTCTTGTCTCCAATCTGGTACTGTCGTAGTAGCGTTATTGTTTATGTTCTTGTTTCCCATCTGGTTTGTTGTAGTAGCGTTATTGTTTCTGTTCTTGTCACCCATCTGGTATTGTTGTAATAGCACTATTGTTTCTGTTCTTGTTTCCCATCTGGTTTGTTGTAGTAGCGTTATTGTTTCTGTTCTTGTCACCCATCTAGAACGGTTGTAGTAGCGTTATTGTTTCAGTTCTTGTCACCCATCTGGTACTGTTGTAGTAGCGCTATTGTTTCTGTTCTTGTTTCCCATCTGGTTTGTTGTAGTAGCGTTATTGTTTCTGTTCTTGTCATCCATCTGGTACTCTTGTTTTATGGTTTCTGGTGGTGTCTCCCATATGGTACTGTTGTAGTAGCGTTATTGTTTCTGTTCTTGCCACCCATCTGGTACTGTTGTATTAGCTTTACAGCTTCGGTTCTTGTCACCCATCATGTACTGTTGTAGTAGCGCTATTGTTTCTGTTCTTGTTTCCCATCTGGTTTGTTGTAGTAGCGTTATTGTTTCTGTTCTTGTCACCCATCTAGTACTGTTGTAGTAGCGTTTTTGTTTCTGTTCTTGTCACTCATCTGGTACTGTTGCAGTAGCTTCATTATTTATGTTCTTGTCACCCATCTGGTACTGTTGTGGTAGCGTTATTGTTTATGTTCTTGTTTCCCATCTGGTTTGTTGTAGTAGCGTTATTGTTTCTGTTCTTGTCACCCATCTGGTATTGTTGTAATAGCGCTATTGTTTCTGTTCTTGTTTCCCATCTGGTTTGTTGTAGTAGCGTTATTGTTTCTGTTCTTGTCACCCATCTAGAACGGTTGTAGTAGCGTTATTGTTTCTGTTCTTGTCACCCATCTGGTACTGTTGTAGTAGCGCTATTGTTTCTGTTCTTGTTTCCCATCTGGTTTGTTGTAGTAGCGTTATTGTTTCTGTTCTTGTCATCCATCTGGTACTCTTGTTTTATGGTTTCTGGTGGTGTCTCCCATATGGTACTGTTGTAGTAGCGTTATTGTTTCTGTTCTTGCCACCCATCTGGTACTCTTGTAGTAGCAAGAATCCAAGACTTTCAAATCTCACGCGAGCCTCTAGCCACTACACTATCGCTGCTTCTTATATATATATATATATATATATATATATATATATATATATATATATATACATATTCACACACACACACACATACACATTCACATATTGGAGACAGTCACATTTTCCGGGAATGTGTTCGCACATTGTGAAGTAAAAAAATATCTGTAAATCTCAATAATCTGAGGGTAATATCCATATATATCTATGTACATGGCACTGATGTTCTTTATTTTATTGTTTGTCTGACCGATGCGTTCTTTATATTTATGTGGTACTAATGTACTTTATCTTATTGTCTGTCTGACAGATGCGTTCTATATATATATGGTACTAATGTTTTATATCTTATTGTCCCTCTGTCAGATGCGTTCACTGTACATGGCACTGATGTACTTTATCTTATTGTCTGTCTGACAGATGCGTTCCCTGTACATGGCACTGATGTACTTTATCTTATTGTCTGTCTTACAGATGCGTTCTTTACATAAATGGCACTAATGTATTTTATCTTATTGTCCCTCTGACAGATGCGTTCCCTGTACATGGCACTAATGTACTTTATCTTGCTGTCTGTCTGACAGATGCGTTCCCTATACATGGCACTAATGTACTTTATCTTATTTTCAGTATGGCAGATGCTTTTCCTGTACATGGCACTGACGTACTTTATCTTATTGTCTGTCTGACAGACGCGTTCCCTGTGCATGGCACTAATGTACTTTAACTTATTGTCTGTCTAACAGATGCGTTCCCTAGACATGGCACTGATGTAATTGATCCTATTGTCTGTCTGACAGATGCGTTCCCTATACATGGCACTGATGTACTTTATCTTATTGTCTGTCTGACAGATGCGTTCCCTGTACATGGCACTGATGTTTTTTATCTTATTGTCTGTCTGACAGATGCGTTCCCTATACATGGCACTGATGTACTTTATCTTGCTGTCTGTCTGACAGATGAGTTTCCAGTACATGGCACTGATGTACTTTAACTTATTGTCTGTCTAACAGATGAGTTCCCTAGACATGGCACTGATGTACTTGATCCTATTGTCTGTCTGACAGATGCGTTCCCTATACATGGCACTGATGTACTTTATCTTATTGTCTGTCTGACAGATGCGTTCCCTGTACATGGCACTGATGTTTTTTATCTTATTGTCTGTCTGACAGATGCGTTTCCTATACATGGCACTGATGTACTTTATCCTACTGTCTGTCTGACAGATGCGTTCCCTATAAATGGCACTGATGTACTTTATCTTATTGTCTGTCTGACAGATGCGTTACCTAGACATGGCAATGATGTACTTTTTCTTACTGTGTGTCTGACAGATGCGTTCCCTATACATGGCACTGATGTACTTTATCTTATTGTCTGTCTGACAGATGCGTTCCCTATTCATGGCACTGATGTACTTTATCTTATTGTCTGTCTGACAGATGCGTTCCCTATTCATGGCACTGATGTACTTTATCTTATTGTCTGTCTGACAGATGCGTTCCCTGTACATGGCACTGATGTACTTTATCTTATTGTCTGTCTGACAGATGCGTTCCCTATACATGGCACTGATGTACTTTATCTTATTGTCTGTCTGACAGATGCGTTCACTATACATGGCACTGATGTACTTTATCTTATTGTCTGTCTGACAGATGCGTTCCCTGTACATGGCACTGATGTACTTTATCTTATTGTCAGTCTAACAGATGCGTTCCCTGTACATGGCACTGATGTACTTTATCTTATTGTCTGTCTGACAGATGCGTTCCCTTTACATGGCTCTGATGTTTGTGGCTGTGGCCCTGATGTCTACCGAGGCGCTGTTTAGTTCTCTTGGTGCTGGTGACCAGGATGATGGTGGCTGCAGCGAGTGTGAGAATGGTGGTGACCTTCTTGGCGGTGTTGGGGGATTAGTTCCCGGTGTTGGGGGATTAGTTCACGGTGTTGTTGGCACAGTTGTTAGCCTTCTTGCTCGTGTTTTATACACAATCCATCAAGTGATTGCACCTCAGGTAACAATCATAGTACACGGAATTACAGTACTTGCACTTAGAATTAACGTCGTGAGTCTGGAACAGCTGGTCGGACACCTACATAAATCATTTGAGTCTATCTTAGCTGGTACAGATTGCTTGTTACACCGAATCTTTGCAGCCGTAGGACTTGACTTTGAGTCCGAGTGGTTCGATGGAAAGAACGTATGTGGCGATATCATTGTCACCGTGGACGGCATCCTGACTAACATATTACTGTTTATCGTACAACTTTTGACTGGTGCCATTTGCCCATGCCAAGATGACAGAGTCCCAGAGGAATCTTACGAGTGCGGCATTTGTGATGTCGAGTGAGGCCGACAGGCAAGTAGAATTGTGTGTCTTTTTTTTTTCAATTTTTAATTAATATGTATTTAAATAAAGTAAAGATCTTTTACGCCTTTGGGCGCATCAGGCAAATGGGACGAGCACCCATATTTTTTAAAGACCAATCGGCACTAGGTGGGCAATGTGTTCAGCATTACGCCGGCCGTCTTTACTTTCCCAGGACATAAATCTTTGTACCCATTTAAGGCTGGGTGGCCCTGCGACGCCTCATACGTTGATAAAAATCCACGTAGCCACGACTCGCATTCTTGGCAGTTGTTGATACGCTACCACGGACGCCGCTGAAGTTTATTTGGATTAAAACAATTAACAAAAGCTGGCATGTGAACACTTTGATGGCAATTAAGATTTAATGTAGAAAGTGAAAGCTTACGTTCATGAATAGTTTCCCAAATCTAGGTATTAACAAACGGAGCGTAATTACACAAGGTTTTGTACAACTTGCATAATTGTGTGCTCAGATATGACTATGAATGAGGAAACCAAAAACTAGGAATTCAAGAAAACCAATGAATATATCAACATTATTCTTCTACTGCATTTCTAGAGAAAAGCGGGTCCATCACGTGAAGGGGAGATCAGTTTCAGCAAGACAGGCACAGAGACATTAGGAATCTACTGTTGTGTAACAGCGCTCATCAAAAACCCATGGGGGAAAAAGAGATATATGTGACTAAATGAATCAAATGACAGATGTGTTCTTCTGTCTCTCTGTGGGCTAGTCTGGTCCTAGTATGTAAGATGTGTTCTTCTGTCTCTCCGTGGGCTAGTCTGGTCCTAGTCTGTGAAATATGTTCTCCTGTCTCTCCGTGGGCTTGTCTGGTCCTAGTCTGTGAAATGTGTTCTTCTGTCTCTCCGTAGGCTTGTCTGGTCTTAGTCTGTGAAATGTGTTCTTCTGTCTCTCCGTAGGCTTGTCTGGTCTTAGTCTGTGAAATGTGTTCTTCTGTCTCTCCGTGGGCTAGTCTGGTCCTAGTCTGTGAAATATGTTCTCCTGTCTCTGCGTAGGCTTGTCTGGTCTTAGTCTGTGAAATGTGTTCTTCTGTCTCTCCGTAGGCTTGTCTGGTCTTAGTCTGTGAAATGTGTTCTTCTGTCTCTCCGTAGGCTTGTCTGGTCTTAGTCTGTGAAATGTGTTCTTCTGTCTCTCCGTGGGCTTGTCTGGTCCTAGTCTGTTATATGTATTTTTTTAATCTCTCCCTGGGCTTGTCTGGTCCTAGTCTGTTATATGTGTTTTTTTAATCTCTCCCTGGGCTTGTCTGGTCCTAGTCTGTGAGATGTGTTCTCCTGTCTCTCCGTGGGCTTGTCTGGTCCTAGTCTGTTATATGTATTTTTTAAATCTCTCCCTGGGCTTGTCTGGTCCTAGTCTGTGAAATATGTTCTCCTGTCTCTCCGTGGGCTAGTCTGGTCCTAGTCTGTGAAATATGTTCTCCTGTCTCTCCGTGGGCTTGTCTGGTCCTAGTCTGTGAAATGTGTTCTCCTGTCTCTCCGTGGGCCTGTCTGGTCCTAGTCTGTTATATGTGTTTTTTTTATCTCTCCGAGGGCTTGTCTGGTCCTAGTCTGTGAGATGTGTTCTTCTGTCTCTCCATGGGCTTGTCTGTTCCTAGTCTGTGAGATGTGTTCTTCTATCTCTCCGTGGGCTTGTCTGATCCTAGTATGTGAGATGTTTTCTTCTGTGTCTCCGTGGGCTTGTCTAGTTCTTGTCTGTGAGATGTGTTCTTCTTTCTCTCCGTGGACTTTTCTAGTCCTAGTCTGTTATATGTGTTTTTTTATCTCTCCGTGGGCTTGTCTGGTCCTAGTCTGCGAGATGTGTTCTTGTAACTCTCCGTGGGCTTGTCTGATCCTAGTATGTAAAATATATTCTTTTGTCTCTCCGTGGGCTTGTCTGCTCCTAATCTGTGAGATGTGTTCTTCTGTCTCTCCGAGGGCTTATCTGGTCCTAGTCTGTGTTGTTTGCAGCGCCGTCTTGTTATTTGCTATCCTCAGTGGGTTTCGAGGAACAATTTTGGGGACACTGTAAAAAACATTATCTCTCCTGACATACAGCAACTACCTCTTCTAACAGGTGTGTTGTAAAATGAGAGTAAGATACCCACTACTTCTCCTAATATTATGTTGTAAAAGGAGACAGTAATGCACCTCCTATCTCTCCTAACCTACACCTTTGACATCTCCTTACACACATCCTATTAAAAACAGTCAGTAATACACCCAGTGGTTCTCCTAACATGCATGTTGTAACATGAGAAAATAATACATCCAGTGGTTCTCCTAACATGCACGTTGTAACATGAGGCAATAATACATCCAGTGGTTCTCCTAACATGCATGTTGTAACATGAGAAAATAATACATCCAGTGGTTCTCCTAACATGCACGTTGTAACATGAGGCAATAATACATCCAGTGGTTCTCCTAACATGCACGTTGTAACATGAGGCAATAATACATCCAGTGGTTCTCCTAACATGCACGTTGTAACATGAGGCAATAATACATCCAGTGGTTCTCCTAACATGCATGTTGTAACATGAGAAAATAATACATCCAGTGGTTCTCCTAACGTGCATGTTGTAACATGAGGCAATAATACACCTACTGGTTCTCCTGACATACACCCATTAATTCTCCTGACATACACCCACTAACTCACTTGACATACACCCATTAACTCTCCTGACATACATCCATTAACTCTCCTGACATACACCCATTAACTAGCCTGACATACATCCACTAACTAGCCTGACATACACCCACTAACTAGCCTGACATACATCAACTAACTAGCCTGACATACATACACTAACTAGCCTGACATACACCCACTAACTAGCCTGACATACATCCACTAACTAGCCTGACATACACCCACTAACTAGCCTGACATTCATCCACTAACTAGCCTGACATACATACACTAACTAGCCTGACATACACCCACTAACTAGCCTGACATACATCCACTAACTAGCCTGACATACACCCACTAACTAGCCTGACATTCATCCACTAACTAGCTTGACATACATCCACTAACTAGCCTGACATACACCCACTAACTCACTTGACATACATCCACTAACTAGCCTGACATACATCCACTAACTAGCCTGACATACATCCACTAACTAGCCTGACATTTATCCACTAACTAGCCTGACATACATCCATTAACTCTCCTGACATACATCCATTAACTCTCCTGACATACATCCACTAACTAGCCTGACATACATCCACTAACTAGCCTGACATACATCCACTAACTAGCCTGACATTCATCCACTAACTAGCCTGACATACATCCATTAACTCTCCTGACATACATCCATTAACTCTCCTGACATACACCCACTAACTCACTTGACATACATCCACTAACTAGCCTGACATACATCCACTAACTAGCCTGACATACATCCACTAACTAGCCTGACATACATCCACTAACTAGCCTGACATACATCCACTAACTAGCCTGACATACATCCACTAACTAGCCTGACATTCATCCACTAACTAGCCTGACATACACCCACTAACTCACTTGACATACACCCACTAACTAGCCTGACATACATCCACTAACTAGCCTGACATACACCCACTAACTAGCCTGACATACATCCACTAACTAGCCTGACATACACCCACTAACTAGCCTGACATACATCCACTAACTAGCCTGACATACATCTACTAACTAGCCTGACATACATCCACTAACTAGCCTGACATTCATCCACTAACTAGCCTGACATACACCCACTAACTCACTTGACATACACCCACTAACTAGCCTGACATACATCCACTAACTAGCCTGACATACATCCACTAACTAGCCTGACATACACCCACTAACTAGCCTGACATACACCCACTAACTCACTTGACATACACCCACTAACTAGCCTGACATACACCCACTAACTAGACCGACATTCATCCACTAACTAGCCTGACATACATACACTAACTAGCCTGACATACACCCACTAACTAGCCTGACATACACCCACTAACTCACTTGACATACATCCACTAACTAGCCTGACATACATCCACTAACTAGCCTGACATACATCCACTAACTAGCCTGACAGACACCCACTAACTAGCCTGACATACACCCACTAACTAGCCTGACATACATCCACTAACTAGCCTGACATACATACACTAACTAGCCTGACATAAACCCACTAACTAGCCTGACATACATCCACTAACTAGCCTGACATACACCCACTAACTAGCCTGACATTCATCCACTAACTAGCCTGACATACATACACTAACTAGCCTGACATACACCCACTAACTAGCCTGACATACATCCACTAACTAGCCTGACATACACCCACTAACTAGCCTGACATTCATCCACTAACTAGCCTGACATACATCCACTAACTAGCCTGACATACACCCACTAACTCACTTGACATACATCCACTAACTAGCCTGACATACATCCACTAACTAGCCTGACATACATCCACTAACTAGCCTGACATTTATCCACTAACTAGCCTGACATACATCCATTAACTCTCCTGACATACATCCATTAACTCTCCTGACATACATCCACTAACTAGCCTGACATACATCCACTAACTAGCCTGACATACATCCACTAACTAGCCTGACATTCATCCACTAACTAGCCTGACATACATCCATTAACTCTCCTGACATACATCCATTAACTCTCCTGACATACACCCACTAACTCACTTGACATACATCCACTAACTAGCCTGACATACATCCACTAACTAGCCTGACATACATCCACTAACTAGCCTGACATACATCCACTAACTAGCCTGACATACATCCACTAACTAGCCTGACATACATCCACTAACACACTTGACATACACCCACTAACTAGCCTGACATTAACCCACTAATTAGCCTGACATACACCCACTTACTAGCCTGACAGACACCCACTAACTAGCCTGACATACACCCACTAACTAGCCTGACATACATCCACTAACTAGCCTGACAGACATCCACTAACTAGCCTGACATACACCCACTAACTAGCCTGGCATACATCTACTAACTAGCCTGACATACACCCACTAACTAGCCTGGCATACATCTACTAACTAGCCTGACTTTAACCCACTAATAAGCCTGACATACACCCACTAACTAGCCTGACATACATCCACTAACTAGCCTGACATACATCCACTAACTAGCCTGACATACATCCAATAACTAGCCTGACATACACCCACTAACTAGCCTGACATACATCCACTAACTAGCCTGACATACACCCACTAACTCACTTGACATACATCCACTAACTAGCCTGACATACATCCACTAACTAGCCTGACATACATCCACTAACTAGCCTGACATACATCCACTAACTAGCCTGACATACATCCACTAACTAGCCTGACATACATCCACTAACTAGCCTGACATACATCCACTAACTAGCCTGACATACATCCACTAACTAGCCTGACATACACCCACTAACTAGCCTGACATACACCCACTAACTAGCCTGACATACATCCACTAACTAGCCTGACATACATCCACTAACTAGCCTGACATTCATCCACTAACTAGCCTGACATACATCCACTAACTAGCCTGACATTCATCCACTAACTAGCCTGACATACATCCGATAACTAGCCTGACATACACCCATTAACTAGCCTGACATACATCCACTAACTAGCCTGACATTCATCCACTAACTAGCCTGACATACATCCACTAACTAGCCTGACATACATCCACTACTTCAACTAAAATTTTATTTTGTGAAAGTAGACAAGTTATACATTTGTACAAATCGAAAGAGTTGGCTTGAAAAATGCTTGTGTCGCAGCCTAGTTGTACACCACAACACAATGTGCCACAATAATAATAGTTCGTTACTGAATGTGTGTGACAAACATTTGCTCTGATGTTTACAGCTGTCTATCTAATGATTCATAATGAAAGTGTCATTTGACCATTATGCATTTCTCTGTCAATTTCAGATTGGTTACCCAGACAGAGAGTGCCTAGTACATGATGACACCGGCTGCAGACTGTGACATGTCTGTGATGTAGGCTATGTCTAGCATGGTAACCTCAATGAATAAATCACTTGAAAAGTCCAACCAACGATCTCTTTATTTGTCTCTGTGTAAATGGTTCAACTGTGAGTTTGGGATGTCTCTGTGTACATGGTGTAACTGTCAATGTGGGATGTCTCTGTGTACATGGTGTAACTGTCAATGTAGGATGTCGTTGTGTACATGGTGTAACTCTCAATGTGGGATGTCTGTGTGTACATGGTGTAACTGTCTCTGTGTACATGTTGTAACTGTCAATGTGAGATGTCTCTGTGTACATGGTGTAACTGTCAATGTAAGATGTCTCTGTGTACACTGTGTAAATGTCAATGTGGGATGTCTTTGTGTACATGGTGTAACTGTCAATGTGAGATGTCTCTGTGTACATGGTATAACTGTCAATGTGAGATGTCTCTGTTTACAAGGTGTAGCTGTCAATGTGGGATGTCTCTGTGTACATGGTGTAACTGTCAGTATGGGATGTCTCTGTGTACATGGTGTCACTGTCAATGTAAGATGTCTGTGTATACATGGTGTAACTGTCAATGTGGGATGTCTCTGTATACATAGTGTAACTATCAATGTGGGATGTCTCTGTGTACACGGTGTAACTGTCAATGTGAGATGTCTCTGTGTACAAGGTGTAACTGTCAATATGAGATGTTTCTGTGTACATGGTGTAACTGTCAATGTGGGATGTCTCTGTGTACATGGTGTAAGAGTCAATTTGGGATGTCTCTGTGTACATGGTGTAACTGTCAATGTGGGATGTCTCTGTGTACATCGTTAACTGTCAATGTGGGATGTCTCTGTGTACATGGTGTAACTGTTAATGTGGGGAGTCTCTGTTTGCATGGTGTGACTGTCAATGTGAGATGTCTCTGTGTACATGGTGTAACTGTCAATGTGAGATGTCTCTGTGTACATGGTGTAACTGTCAATATATGAAGTCTCTGTGTACACGGTGTAAGAGTCAATTTGGGATGTCTCTGTGCACACGGTGTAAGAGTCAATTTGGGAGTCTCTGTGTACATGGTGTAACTGTCAAAGTGGGATTTTTCTGTGTACATGGTATAACTGTCAATGTGGGATGTTCCTGTGTACATGGTGTAACTGTCAATGTGAGACGTCTCTGTGTACATGGTGTAACTGTCAATATGAGATGTCTCTGTGTACAAGGTGTAACTGTCAATATGAGATGTTTCTGTGAAGAAGGTGTAACTGTCAATGTGTGATGTCTCTGTGTACATGGTGTAACTGTCAATGTGGGATGTCTCTGTGTACATGGTGTAACTGTCAATGTGGGATGTCTCTGTGTACATGGTGTAACTGTCAATGTGGGATGTCTTTGTGTACATAGTGTAACTGTCAATGTGGGATGTCTCTGTGTACATGGTGTAACTGTCAATGTGGTATCTCTCTGTGTACATGGTGTAACTGTAAATGTGAGGAGTCTCTGTGTACATGGTGTAACTGTCAGTATGTGATGTCTCTGTGTACTTGGTGTAACTGTCAATGTGGGGTGTCTCTGTGTGCAAGATGTAACTGTCAATGTGGGGTGTCTCTGTGTATACGGTGTAAATGTCAATGTGGAATGTATCTGTGTACATGGTGTAAATGTCAATGTGGAATATCTCTGTGTACATGGAGTAACTGTCAATGTGGGATGTTTCTGTGTACATGGAGTAACTGTCAATGTGGGATATCTCTGTGTACATAGAGTAACTGTCAATGTAAGATATCTCTGTGTAAATGGTGTAACTGTCAATGTGGGATATCTCTGTGTACATGGAGTAACTGTCAATATGAGATGTCTCTGTGTACTTGGTGTAACTGTCAATGTGGGATGTCTCTGTGTACATGGAGTAACTGTCAATGTGTAATGTCTCTGTGTACTTGGTGTAACTGTCAATGTGGGATGTCTCTGTGTACATGGTTGAACTATGAATGTGAGATGCCCGTGTACATGGTTAAACTATGAATGTGAGATGTCTGTGTACATGGTTGAACTATCACTGTAGGATGTCTGCGTACATGGTTGAACTATCACTGTAGGATGTCTGCGTACATGGTTGAACTATCACTGTAGGATGTCTGTGTACATGGTTGAACTATCACTGTAGGATGTCTGTGTACATGGTTGAACTATCACTGTAGGATGTCTGTGTACATGGTTGAACTATGAATGTGAGATGTCTGTGTACATGGTTGAACTATCACTGTAGGATGTCTGTGTACATGGTTGAACTATCACTGTAGGATGTCTGCGTACATGGTTGAACTATCACTGTAGGATGTCTGTGTACATGGTTGAACTATCACTGTAGGATGTCTGTGTACATGGTTGAACTATCACTGTAGGATGTCTGTGTACATGGTTGAACTATCACTGTAGGATGTCTGTGTACATGGTTGAACTATCACTGTAGGATGTCTGTGTACATGGTTGAACTATGACTGTAGGATGTCTGTGTACATGGTTGAACTATCACTGTAGGATGTCTGTGTACATGGTTGAACTATCACTGTAGGATGTCTGTGTACATGGTTGAACTATCACTGTAGGATGTCTGTGTACATGGTTGAACTATGAATGTGAGATGTCTGTTTACATGGTTGAAGTATCACTGTAGGATGTCTGTGTACATGGTTGAACTATCACTGTAGGATGTCTGTGTACATGGTTGAACTATCACTGTAGGATGTGTGTGTACATGGTTGAACTATGAATGTGAGATGTCTGTGTACATGGTTGAACTATCACTGTAGGATGTCTGTGTACATGGTTGAACTATCACTGTAGGATGTCTGTGTACATGGTTGAACTATCACTGTAGGATGTCTGTGTACATGGTTGAACTATCACTGTAGGATGTCTGTGTACATGGTTGAACTATCACTGTAGGATGTCTGTGTACATGGTTGAACTATCACTGTAGGATGTCTGTGTACATGGTTGAACTATCACTGTAGGATGTCTGTGTACATGGTTGAACTATCACTGTAGGATGTCTGTGTACATGGTTGAACTATCACTGTAGGATGTCTGTGTATATGGTTGAACTATCACTGTAGGATGTCTGTGTACATGGTTGAACTATCACTGTAGGATGTCTGTGTACATGGTTGAACTATCACTGTAGGATGTCTGTGTACATGGTTGAACTATCACTGTAGGATGTCTGTGTACATGGTTGAACTATCACTGTAGGATGTCTGTGTACATGGTTGAACTATGAATGTGAGATGTCTGTGTACATGGTTGAACTATCACTGTAGGATGTCTGTGTACATGGTTGAACTATGAATGTGAGATGTCTGTGTACATGGTTGAACTATCACTGTAGGATGTCTGTGTGTACATGGTTGAACTATCACTGTAGGATGTCTGTGTACATGGTTGAACTATCACTGTAGGATGTCTGTGTACATGGTTGAAATATCACTGTAGGATGTCTGTGTACATGGTTGAACTATCACTGTAGGATGTCTGTGTACATGGTTGAACTATCACTGTAGGATGTCTATGTACATGGTTGAACTATGAATGTGAGATATCTGTGTACATGGTTGAACTATCACTGTAGGATGTCTGTGTACATGGTTGAACTATGAATGTGAGATGTCTGTGTACATGGTTGAACTATCACTGTAGGATGTCTGTGTACATGGTTGAACTATCACTGTAGGATGTCTGTGTACATAGTTGAACTATCACTGTAGGATGTCTGTGTACATGGTTGAACTATCACTGTAGGATGTCTGTGTACATAGTTGAACTATCACTGTAGGATGTCTGTGTACATGGTTGAACTATCACTGTAGGATGTCTGTGTACATGGTTAAACTATCACTGTATGATGTCTGTGTACATGGTTGAACTATCACTGTTGGATGTCTGTGTACATGGTTGAACTATCACTGTAGGATGTCTGTGTACATGGTTGAACTATCACTGTAGGATGTCTGTGTACATGGTTGAACTATCACTGTAGGATGTCTGTGTACATGGTTGAACTATCACTGTAGGATGTCTGTGTACATGGTTTGAACTATCACTGTAGGATGTCTGTGTACATGGTTGAACTATCACTGTAGGATGTCTGTGTACATGGTTGAACTATCACTGTAGGATGTCTGTGTACATGGTTGAACTATCACTGTAGGATGTCTGTGTACATGGTTGAACTATCACTGTAGGATGTCTGTGTACATGGTTGAACTATCACTGTAGGATGTCTGTGTACATGGTTGAACTATCACTGTAGGATGTCTGTGTACATGGTTGAACTATCACTGTAGGATGTCTGTGTACATGGTTGAACTATCACTGTAGGATGTCTGTGTACATGGTTGAACTATCACTGTAGGATGTCTGTGTACATGGTTGAACTATGAATGTGAGATGTCTGTGTACATGGTTGAACTATCACTGTAGGATGTCTGTGTACATGGTTGAACTATCACATAGAAGTCATTGCACACCTTACATTAAATAGCCATGGTTTTTTTCCAGTTATGGTTGTCTGTTGTTGTCGTCGTTACTGCTCTTTTTGTCGTCGTTACTGCTGTTGTCGTCGTTACTGCTGTTGTTGTCGTCGTTACTGTTGTTGTTGTCGTCGTTACTGCTGTTGTTGTCGTCGTTACTGCTGTTGTTGTCGTCGTTACTGCTGTTGTTGTCGTCGTTACTGCTGTTGTTGTCGTCGTTACTGCTCTTGTTGTTGTCGTTACTGTTGTTGTTGTCGTCGTTACTGTTGTTGTTGTCGTCGTTACTGCTGTTGTTGTCGTCGTTACTGCTGTTGTTGTTGTCGTTACTGTTGTTGTTGTCGTCGTTAATGCTGTTGTTGTCGTCGTTACTGCTGTTGTGTCGTCGTTACTGCGTTTGTCGTCTTACTGCTGTTGTTGTCGTCTTTACTGCTGTTGTTGTTGTCGTTACTACTGCTGTTGTTGTCGTCGTTACTGCTGTTGTTGTCGTCGTTACTGCTGTTGTTGTCGTCGTTACTGCTGTTGTTGTCGTCGTTAATGCTGTTGTTGTCGTCGTTACTGCTGTTGTTGTCGTCGTTACTGCTGTTGTTGTCGTCATTACTGCTGTTGTTGTCGTCGTTACTGCTGTTGTTGTTGTCGTTACTGCTGTTGTTGTCGTCGTTACTGCTGTTGTTGTCGTCGTTACTGCTGTTGTTGTCGTCATTACTGCTGTTGTTGTCGTTACTGCTGTTGTTGTTGTCGTTACTGCTGTTGTTGTCGTCGTTACTGCTGTTGTTGTCGTCATTACTGCTGTTGTTGTCGTCGTTACTGCTGTTGTTGTCGTCGTTACTGCTGTTGTTGTCCTCGTTACTGCTGTTGTTGTCGTCGTTACTGCTGTTGTTGTCGTCGTTACTGCTGTTGTTGTCGTCGTTACTGCTGTTGTTGTCGTCGTTACTGCTGTTGTTGTCGTCGTTGCTGCTGTTGTTGTCGTCGTTACTGCTGTTGTTGTCGTCGTTACTGCTATTGTTGTCGTCGTTACTGCTGTTGTTGTCGTCGTTACTGCTGTTGTTGTCGTCATTACTGCTGTTGTTGTCGTCATTACTGCTGTTGTTGTCGTCGTTACTGCTGTTGTTGTAGTCGTTACTGCTGTTGTTGTCGTCGTTGCTGCTGTTGTTGTCGTTACTGCTGTTGTTGTCGTCGTTACTGCTGTTGTTGTTGTCGTTACTGCTGTTGTTGTCGTCGTTACTACTGTTGTTGTTGTCGTTACTGCTGTTGTTGTCGTCGTTACTGCTGTTGTTGCAGTTGTGGGTTTCTGACTGTTGTGCAGGTTTTGCTTTGTCATCTATAATATAAATGCATTGAAGCTTCATGTTGATCGATTCCTGTTATCTCCTGACAGGCGGAGAGGTAATATTCAATAATTTAAAGTCCACTTGGGATGCTAGTGAAGTATTATATCAAAATTTTTACCTACGAAATCATAACAGCTAGAAAAAGAATAGAATTAAAAATCCAATGCTACCTTATTTAAGCTTGTAAGTCGATTCTAAGCGGAAATATTAACATTTTAGTGGCGGATACCACCACAGAAAAATTATTGTAAAATTGCACAAAACATGGATTCCTTGCTGCGACCCAGTAAGATGAAATGACTCAATGTTTGCATTTTACGGCCATAACTTTTTTGTTTCTGAACTTAGCAACCATATATTGCTGAAATCGAGACAGTGAGACCTAACTGTTTATGCTTGTCCTAAATACATACACTACAATATGCGCCTATTTAACATATGAAGATGTCCGCAGGCTGATTATTTTTCATCAAAAACATTATACATTGACAGTTGTCTGTCAACGAGCCTGGCTTAATACATATCATATTGTGTGTCCTGGCAAGGCGAACATAAAGACCATATAAATGTGCCGATGTCAGTTGACGTGACCTAATTAACATATAAAAACAGCCGCCAACGTCTTTTTTTTTTTCAGCATAAATCTTATACGTTTACAGTTGTCTGCCACTGAGCTTGCCAAGATGCACATCATATTGTGTGTCCTGATAAGGCGAACATTAAGTTCATATAAGTGTGAGTTGACATGACCTAATTAAAATATACCCCACCCCCCTCCGCAACAGCGATGTCACCCGGGGTGGTTGCACCCCCTCCCCACAGTGATGATACTGGGGTGACCACACCCCCTTCCTGCTACCTTCTTCCCCCTGTATCTCTCCTCTTCTTTCTTTCGTTTTCCTTTCCTTTCTTTATCCCCATGTCTCAGTGCTGAATTTCTTTTCTTAGTCTCTTTTTTTTCTTCCTCTCTCCTCCTCCTGCTCCCCCTCTTTCTTAGCTTTCTCTCAATCTTCTAGTTCCCCTCCCCCAACTCTCCGTTTTGTATGGTAGAAGGAAACATGAGCCCACTGGTAATACACGGCCTGTTTTCATAATGGGTCGGTGACAGTGTTAACAACAGGGCAAACACAACAGGTGTGTTCATTTCTGGGAATCAGGTCAGGGCGGATTTTCTTTTCTTTCAAAAACGACCTTGGCATTGAATGTAAGGAATGGATCTATAGTAGCCACACGCGGACAGCCAAGCATGGAAGGGTTGCCAATGGAATTTTAGTCAAACCCGAAGCAAAGCTGACCAAAAATCCAAGCAATATATAAGCCACACAAAACAAAACAAACAAAAAAACACCCCCAAATTGATAAATAGTATATATTTTATAGTTACGAAATGAAACATTTACCCATTTTTGTATAGGGATATATACATTTAATAAAAAAAAAAGATCCACAATTTTAACCCAGGGTGTCGTAAAAAAAAGCCACTTCTTGGGGGAAACCCAAGTACTGGCAGGCCTGATGGCGGGAACGCAGTCAGCGCTGCTGTTATTTCTTGACCACTTAGTTTTACCAATTCCGACAGAAAATTCTGTGGATTCTAAATAATGACAGACGCATTAACAAATGCTGCAGAAGTTGTGGATATTTAAAAAAGTAGCTCACCTAACATTATTACTTTACTAAGTGAAAATAATTACTAAAGAATCATCTTAGAAAAGGCGCAATAATAGCGGAAATTAATTATTGGGGTTTGGGTTGATGAGGATCAGCAAAAAATATCTCCCAAAAAAAAAAAAAAAAAAATACGAAGAGCTCAAAATAATGACAGATGCATGAAAAAAAGCTACAAGGGTTGTCGATTTTGGAAAAATGATTGAAATAACGTTCGATAATTTAATAATTATTTTGAGTTAATTATAAAGCGGGACAAACTGCCTCCTAGTGCAAACATATTAGATTTAAAGCAAAAACAGTGATGCCACTAAACAATTTTTTTAAACATTTGCGCTAAGCCAATCTTTGTGAAATTTCCCATGCTTATATAAAAATTAACGCAGAATTTAAAAATACACCACAAATTGTGGTAGTTTGGCTAATTAAAAAGATATTAACGAACTTACTTACCGTTAATTCACTGCGTGCTGCCAAAAAAAATCGATTTATTGTATACGCGTCAAAACCATCTCAGGTCAAAGCCTGGCGTCTCTCCAATAACTTCTAATAATTCTTCCGATTTGTTCTTTCACGTAAAGAGCACGGACAAATAATTTCTTAATAACGGTCAATCCGTCTTGCTTTTTGCTTCGCGTCTCTAGTTACGGACGAAAATGTATAGCAAAAAAAAAAAAAAAAAACGAAACAAAACGACACATTACTATACCTATGAATATTAATGTACAACACGTGATGTGAAACAAAAATGGACTCTCAGTGCAAACGTTGGTAAAAGGAGAAAAGAAACCATTATTTTTCTACAGGGATTACAGGAATATGAGAAATATAATTATCGCAGATAAACTATTTCTGTCTCGGTCTAGGAACTCTTTTATTTTTTCCCTGTATCGAGAATTCGAGAATCCTACATGTACACGTCCCTGGAGCGTCCCGTTCAACAGTCATGTTATACAGGGTCCCTGGACAGTAACTAAGTGACCTAAAGTCTGGGTCGGGTAGGTAACTGTCTCATGGTAGGAGGCGTTGCTTTCTGTGATCATTGATCCCAGTCTCTCGCGTAAATCCGCTGACATCTATGTTATCATTAATGCCAGTCTCTCGCGTGAATCCGCTGACATCTATGTGATCATTGATCCCAATCTCTCGCATAAATCCGCTGACATCTATGTGATCATTGATCCCAGTCTCTCGCATAAATCCGCTGACATCTATGTGATCATTGATCCCAGTCTCTCGCGTAAATTAGCTGATATCTATGTGATCATTGATCCCAATCTCTCGCATAAATCCGCTGACATCTATGTGATCATTGATCCCAGTCTCTCGCGTAAATCCGCTGACATCTATATGATCATTGATCCCAGTCTCTCGCACAAATCCGCTGACATCTATGTGATCATTGATAACAGTCTCTCGCGTAAATCCGCAGACATATATGTGATCATTGATCCCAGTCTCTCGCATAAATCCGCTGACATCTATGTGATCATTGATCCCAGTCTCTCGCACAAATCCGCTGACATCTATGTGATCATTGATAACAGTCTCTTGCGTAAATCCGCAGACATATATGTGATCATTGATCCCAGTCTCTCGCATAAATCCGCTGACATCTATATGATCATTGATCCCAGTCTCTCGCACAAATCCGCTGACATCTATGTGATCATTGATAACAGTCTCTTGCGTAAATCCGCTGACATCTATGTGATCATTGATCCCAGTCTCTCGCATAAATCCGCTGACATCTATGTGATCCTTGATAAATCCGTCGCCCGGCGGATGTATGTTTGTAAAGATGTAGGTGTGTGTACGTACATACATACATACATACATACATACATACATACATACATACATACATACATACATACATACATACATACATACATACATACATACATACATACATACATACATACATACATACATACATACATACAGACATACATACATACATACATACATACATACATACATACATACATACATACATACATACATACATAC
>CAJHNH020003590.1:0-12500 GCA_905116865.2 Candidula unifasciata | reverse complement strand
CTGAAGTCTATAAATATCTGCCTAACCTCAAGCAACAACAACAAAAAACTCCTCTGACTTAGATGGAATCAGTAATCGAATTCTTTGATGTGCTGCTCCAGTCATTACTGACTCCCTAACATTCATATATAATCAGTGCCTTGCTAAGAACTACTTTCCATCAGTATTTAAAATTGCCAAAGTTTATCCTCCACTCAAACCTGGCTCAGCTGACAACATTTCTCTTGGCATTTACAGACCTATTTCTCTACTGTCCTCGCTATCCAAACCATTGGAGAAATACTTACATAAAATAACTTTTCAACATTTAAATAACAATCTGATAGTTGATAGCCAATCAGGATTCAGGTCTATACTCTCTTGCCATACTGCGATGACAAAAATGACAGACAACTGACACTTCGCATCAACAAAGGCAAAATTTGCGGTGCCGTTTTTGTAGACTTTAGGAAAGCCGACGATATGGTTGATCAAGAAGTTATGATTATTAAATTAAAAATATTGAAAACCAACGATAATTTAGTCGAAATAATGCGGTCATGAAAGTAGTATCCTTCAACAACCTCCTGTCAGTTGAATATAGTCGTGCCACGGGAGTCAATTCTAGGTCCACTACTATTTGCCACGTATATTAACTACCTTCCTTTACATCCTGTTATGTGATTGATTTGCTAACGAATGTACAATGAATCGCTATGAGTTGGAAAGCTCTTTACAGAAAGAAGTAGACAATATTTGTAAATGGAGCAATAGCAATCGTATGCAAATCAAAATTAAAAAAAAAAAAAATCAATGCTTATAACAACCAGACAAAAGTTGCAAACATTAGTATTTCACAAGCCAATAACTTGGCTCTGCATCGATAAATTACCTTTTTTAATGTAACGAAACACACAACTTTAGTCCTTACAATTGACAACCATTTAACCTGGAATTCTCATGTATGTGTCGTAACTAAGAAAAATAGTACAAAAAGTATCAGGTTGCCAAACTTCAGCACTGTCTAGACGAAGATGCAAAAAAAGTATTTTTCGCGTCTTACATCCAAACACATTTTGACTATTCTTCCACAGGTTGGGGTGAAGGGATGCGCATAATCCAATGTTAAAAGACTAAGTTCTCTTCAACATCGTGCTTTACGTCTGGTTTCAGATATAAAACATCCACACACACACAAAAAAATCTATATAAACATCTAAGTCTATTGCCATTTAGAAAACATTTAATTTTCAAAAAAGCCAAATTTATTCTTACAATTTTATCTCAAAATACTCCAAACTACCTTTTCTGGTTAATTAAATCCAATCCTACAAACAGCAAGCGACTAAATTTATTACATTTGCCTAAACCTAGAATAGATTTATATAAAACAGGTTTAGCGTACTCCGCTGCTCATTTGTGGAACCAACTTAAACTAGACCTGAAACATTCTACGAGTCACTATTTATTTAATCGCAAGCTTTTTTAGTTCATGCTTACAAGCTATTATTTGCCATCTTGACTGTAATTAATAACCCATATTGCATTATCCAATTATTATTATACAAGGTGTATATGACATGTATGTTTGCGCGCTCTCCCGCGTGTGTGTGAGGGAGTGTGGCATGTATATGTATGCTATGTATGTATGTATGTGTAGGCGTGTTTGTATACGGACTATTTTAAGTATATTGTTTGTTTGCTTGTGTACCTGCGTGTCTGTGGGTGTGTGTAAGTGTGTGCGTGTGTATCTGCGAATGTATGCTTCTGTGTGTCCGTGTGTGTATTTGTGTATATGTCTAAATGTGTACGTGTATGTGTCAGTGTGAACTTGTCAGTGTGTGCGTGTTTCTGTGTGTTTAAGGGCACCTCTTTGTTGTGTGTGTGTGTCTTCGTGCGTGTGTGTGTGTGTGTGTCTGCGTGCGTGTGTAAGTGTCTGCGTGCGTGTGTGTGTGTGTGTGTGTCTGCGTGTGTGTGTCTGCGTGCGTGTGTGTGTCTGCGTGCGCGTGTGTGTGTCTGCGTGCGTGTGTGTATGTCTGCGTGCGTGTGTGTGTGTCTGCGTTCGTGTGTGTGTGTATGTCTGCGTGCGTGTGTGTGTGTCTGCGTGTGTGTGTGTCTGCGTGCGTGTGTGTGTGTCTGCGCGTGTGTGTGTGTCTGCGTGCGTGTGTGTGTGTCTGCGTGTGTGTGTGTGTCTGCGTGTGTGTGTGTGTCTGCGTGTGTGTGTCTGCGTGCGTGTGTGTGTGTCTGCGCGTGTGTGTGTGTCTGCGTGCGTGTGTGTGTGTCTGCGTGTGTGTGTGTGTGTGTCTGCGTGTGTGTGTGTGTCTGCGTGTGTGTGTCTGCGTGTGTGTGTCTGCGTGTGTGTGTGTGTCTGCGTGCGTGTGTGTGTGTCTGCGTGTGTGTGTGTCTGCGTGTGTGTCTGCTTGTGTGTGTGTGTCTGCGTGTGTGTGTGTGTGTGTCTGCGTGTGTGTGTGTGTCTGCGTGCGTGTGTGTGTGTCTGCGTGTGTGTGTGTGTCTGTGTGTGTGTGTGTGTGTGTGTCTGCGTGTGTGTGTATGTCTGCGTGCGTGTGTGTGTCCGCGTGTGTGTGTGTGTCTGCGTGCGTGTGTGTGTGTCTGCGTGTGTGTGTGTGTCTGCGTGTGTGTGTGTCTGCGTGTGTGTGTGTGTGTGTGTGTCTGCGTGTGTGTGTCTGCGTGTGTGTGTGTGTGTCTACGTGCGTGTGTGTGTGTCTGCGTGCGTGTGTGTGTGTCTGCGTGTGTGTGTGTGTCTGCGTGTGTGTGTGTCTGCGTGTGTGTGTGTCTGCGTGCGTGTGTGTGTGTCTGCGTGCGTGTGTGTGTGTGTGTGTCTGCGTGTGTGTGTGTCTGCGTGTGTGTGTGTCTGCGTGTGTGTGTGTCTGCGTGCGTGTGCGTGTGTCTGCGTGTGTGTGTGTGTCTGCGTGCGTGTGTGTGGCTGGATATATGTGGCAGTGTAAATGTGACTGTGTGTGTGTCTCGGTGTTTGTCTTCATGTGGGTGTGTTCCCACGTGTGAGTCTCGGTTTTTGTCTGCATGATTGATGTGACTGTGTGTATGTCTGCGTGTGGGTCTGTGAGAGTCCCCGTTTTTTGTTCGTCTGCATGTTTGCCTGTGTATGTTTATGTGTGTGTTTGCCTGAGCGTGTGTCTATGGGGCTGTATGTATGTGTCTCTGCGTGTGGGTGTATGTATGTTTGTCTGCGTGAGTATGTGTGTCTGCGTGTGTGTGTTTGTGTGTGCCTGTCTATGTGTTTGTCTCTGTGTGTAATGTGTGCGTATGTGTCTAGTCTATGTGTCCCTGTGTATTTTACACAGAGTGCAGAACCATGTTCGGTCTTAGGCCATGCTATCAGATTGATTCTGTGTACTTTTCGAAACCAGGCAAGTCGATCGCCAGTAACCAGTCCCTCGCACAGTCAAGCATTGACTTTGTTTCATTTACCACTAGAAATCTGCCCAGCCTTGATAAAGCGTTTTGGGGTGTAGTGGGACTTTAGGACTGGTCCTAGCGTCTTCCATCATCCTGGCTTGATCCACAATGTCCGCTAACTCTTTTAGGACTTTATTGTGGAGTCATGTATATCTTCCCTGGCCTATGGCTTTTCTGCACGCGGACACTACGTGCTCCTGCGTCTGCTTGGCTCCTTATAGGGGATATGTCGGGTCGGTGACCTACATGCCACTTAGCCATGTTGGCGCCAGAGGCTCACACGTCATAAGCAGATCTTAACCCCATGTGAGCATTCGTGGCAAGGCGCTCTCGTGACCGATCCACTGGCTTTGCTGCGAAACCTTGATCGGCTATATTAACATGTCTCTGCGTTCTTTGGTCGGGGCTTTGAACCACAAAGTGACTTTTCCTTGCCTTAGGCCGCGACAGTCGATTTGTGTGTACCCCATGATTATCCTGAATTTCAGTGCTTTCTGGACAGATTCCATCGCTTCTTTGACTTTCCATTTGTTGTCTGTCTTTAGAGCCATCTAGGCAGTGGTCACTGTGGGGTCTGTAGGCACGTATTTTAAATGCATTACTCAGATTTTGTTCATATTGATGTTTTTGCGTACAATGTGATGTATTTTGAGAGCATACATCTTCTCTGTGGCAACATACGGAATGTAAGTCGTGGACTATCTCCCAGTCCTTATAAAAGAAAATAGGGGCTTTTGATTTGAATTGCTATAAAAAGATTCTCAGAATATCTTGGGAATAAAAGATGAAAAATATTGACATCTTGAAAGATCTGAACATCAAGGAAGATTGGCTAATAAACAGCATCCTGTCTCGGAAGCTGAAATAGTTTGGTCATATCAAGTGCCACGGCGGATTGGAAAGAATTATAGCAAGAGGCATGTAACTAGGAAGGAGGAGCAGGGGTCGACCGACACGGAGATGGGCACAGGACGTAAGTGACTCCTAGAGTATGAAAGTGCATGAGGCATATACACAGGCATTTACGCAGACACACAAACACACACAGCCACATAGACGTAGAACACACAAACAAGCAAACACACGCAGAGAAACATGTCTGGGAGAAAGAGAGAGAGAGGCGGAGAGAAGAGAGAGAGAGAAACAGAGAAAGACAGGAGAGAGAAGCAGAGAGTGAGTGAGAGAGAGGAAGAGAGATTACCAAGCAACTAATTACAACAACGAAACTATAGAGCTCATTGAGTCTTCTTTATCGATATCAAACGTCCTTGTTTTCGGCCATGATATTTCTGTGTGCATCTACTGACGCCTGACTTGATGCCGTCTGACGGAGGCTAAGGAATACTGAACATTGAATTCAGAATCGACATCACAGCACTCGGGACACCCCCATAAGCGCTCTGTTCCCATCTTCAGCATCAGACAAAGAGTTGCAATTCCGATGATACTAGTAACTTTCTGATTGTAAATTCGTCTCGCCCTTCCCCTGTTTCCTGGTAACTCCTCGCAGCGCCATTCTCCCCCAGACCGTATTGACGCACTACTAAAGGACCCTTACAATATCTACCTTGTCATACATCAGTTCACTACCAAGTGGTGCAAACCCAGTTAGTCTATCTGCCTGCTCATCTCCCAATACACCAGCATATTCTGGAATCGAAGGGTAAGGAGAACAAAAAATCCAAGTGCTGTCACCCTCATCATAAACAATCAACGTAATCACTCTACACAATCAATGATCACATGCAATACAATCAATCAGCAAAATCAGTCAACACAGTCGATTAACATTATAATATATGACTAGAAGGATTTAGAAATTCAAGGGAAAGGTAACTGTAATGAATGTACTTGTGTCTCCTCCACTCTTGATCTCTCTAGTGCAGATTCAACACTGACTCTGTTGTCTAGAGGTTAAGTCACAGCTCATTCTAACCAGACGGCATTTGTCTCCACAGCCACACAACTTCAAACGACGGTTGACACCAGCTGAAACATTTCACAGGTTTATTATCACTGTAGTACAAGACACGAATCAACAGAAGAACCAACTTACACCATTCAGGCAATCTCGCCTTGCTCACTCATTATTGTTCCAGACATGCTTCAGACGATGGCCACTGGCACATACACGGCTGGCTCAACAATCAAATTGTGTAACACAACGGTTGGCCTTCACGATAATTCCTTCGACTCTGATTCAGTTCCACGTGCACTCTTCATTCTGGATTCACCTTCACAGATTCAGCTTCACATCCTTCCAGTCTGGGGCCCAGTCACCAAATAACCACCTCTTTCTCAATCCCCCAGATCTCACATTCACACGTGACTCACTCTCTCTTGTCGTTTCACCATATCTCCGTGAAACCCATGCTCTCAGGGACTTACCCAATTATGCCAGTCATCCCCTGACGTTATCCCTATTTATAGCATCATTACATCTCTCCTCCCCTTAAACAAAACAAAAATATGCAATATTTTTTTTCCCATAAACCTATATAAACTCACATATAAGAATATATTGCCTTACATTACTATTATTCTTTTGCTATTAGCTTTAAACTGAAATTTTACCATGAATCTTCTGACTAGTACAACATGTGTAGCATCTCTTGTCACTCCCCTTGACAGTTCTTGGCAATATGCTAACAGAATCACCTCCCAAAAGCGTTCCTCAACAACGCGGATGACCTTATAGGCTCTGTGACGTACTTATCAAGTCCTGAAGTCAGTCTTTCTGAAGAAGACTGAACAACACCACAAAGCGTTCCTCAACAACGCGGAAGTCCAAAAATGGCTCCAAAACCAGACTTATAAGTCACACAGTTCTGTATGTATCCCATAGAACCAAGTTCCTTTTGACAGTTTATTCAAAGTGATTGCTATTCCTTGTTAGTATTCGTCATTCACCATGGTTTATACCAAAAGATTTGCTAGAATTTACTTATTTTAGCATTGTGGCAATTTCGTTATGTGTCTACTATATAATATTTATTTGTAAATTTCTGTGTCGAAGTAACATCTGTAATTGCCTGTTAATAAAATTTATACTATAACCTAATGTGTCTGTTGTTTTATTATGAACTCATACGCCATCTCTCAGTTTTATTATGAATTCATACACCATTTCTCATTATCACTTTCACATCATAACTTTCATATCATCACATCATACAACATTTACTTTAATTGAATATTAAATTGTTAGTAACAATACGTTTATTGAACATTTGTTAGTAATGTTAGACTGTTATCTATAATTATCTCCCTTTTCTATTTAATTCCCCTTGTGATTATTTCTCCTTACTATCTTTATAACCTAGACATAATATCTGGAATATGGTTATCAACCCCTTTAACATGCATAATGTCAAATTTGAACTTTTGTTAGCATTTATGTTCTGCAGTTTTACCTATGCAAGATTACCTGTAATAATCGTAAATTCTTTTCTGATTAGAAATGTTTTTAAACTTTTTTTTTTTTAAACTGATTACAATAGTTAATGCCTCTTGCTCGAAACTTACATTTCCTCGTTTTTCTCTGATCGCAGTTTAATTTTGTTGGCTTCCTGTTCAATTGTATTGCGAATAACTGATAATTTAATATTGCAACTTTCCTAACACATTTAACACAACAATTAACACTTGACATTAACACTGCTACAATTAATGTTACTAGCCACTACATTATTAACTTTACTGGTTCTTTATAGTTTGATGATAGACTAATTTTATTTATTGTAAATTTATATGTTGGTAGATCAGATGTATCCAAAGATTGTTTTAGTGTTACCGCGTGTTTCTGCTCTTAGAAAAATCTCTTTGTTTTTTCATCTTCTGCAGTTAGTGGTATCTGTTTTTTATGCATGTTTACTGAGTTCTTTTGCGTTTGATGCTTTTCTGTTGCACTTCTTGTGACTGCTGCGACATTTTCTATTTTATCCTGGTTCAAACTCTCACTTTTAATTTTCCTCACTGTATTTGTCTCTTGCCTCTGCGTGGATAGCATCAACTCTTCTGCCATCTCAGGTATGTTTTCTTTCTCCCACTGATTTATTTCATAATCTGTCATCTTCTTCAGCCCTGGTTGGTTACCAATGATAAGTTCTGCACACGGCGAACCTAATACAGCTATGTCCACCTTCTTAGTGGTATATGGCGTTTTCACCAATACTGATGCTATTCTAACTTTCTCTATTCTACCTCCGAATGTTCTACAATTAACAATTCTATCAGTCATGTTCTCTGCTTTCACTAATGACTTGTGAATACCTGAAATCGTCGATCCTGTGTCCTTCAAAGATTCGATTACCAACAATCCCTTTGTGTAGGTTTAATTTTCCACATCCTTCACAAAATTTGCATTGTGTACCGGTATCTTATGCCCACATGGCAAGTCTCCATATTCTCGAAACGTTTCACATATTGTGCATTTATCTTCTTCTAGTAGCACTGCTGCATTTGTTTCTGATATATCACTTTCTTACTCGGAGTCTGATGTTTCACATACTGCTGCTGCTTTAAATTCTTTCTTATATTTGCAAAATTGACGCGTGTGTCTGTAGAATCCACAAGCCCAGCATTTACATGTATTATCATATCTCTTTACCTTTTTCCTCCTATTTTCAATTTTCTTTATGACCTCTTGTTCATACCTCTCATCTGCGTCGCATATCGTTTCATTACCATGCCTTTTTTTTTTTTTTGCACACGTCACAATCTATTATTCTTACTTTTCTTTCTCCATTTAATCTTTTTCTGGCTGGATATCCTGATCTATTATATCCTGCTTCGTATGTTCTTTGTTCTTCGGCACTGGCTTCTGAGTATATATCAGTGTTTTGTGGTATGAGAAAGATATCATGATGTGCTGCATAATAATTTTCTCCTAGCTGTTCTAGATGTACTAACGAAGTCGGTTTATGTTCTTTCAGAAATGTTGTCATAGGTTTTGGTAATGATTCTAGCAATTTACTTCTTAATAGTAAATCAACTAACAGATCAAAGTTGTTGTTAATTTTGGCCGAATCCACCCATTTCTGAAAAGTTGTCTGAACTTCGGACATATAATCGACAAATGTTTGAGTTGATTTTCGTTTTAAATCAATGAATTGCAATCTGTATCCTGCCTCTTGTAGGTCATAGTGCCTCATTATTCGGTCTTTAATATACTCAAAATCAAGTCGTACATTATCTGGCACTGTTTCCAAAATTTTCAACGGTTCTCCTCCAAGGTGTCTTTGGAACAGTATTGCCCAATCTTCTTTTGGAATTTTGTGAAACCGAACCTGAAGTAAAAATGCTGAAATCCACGATCCAATGTCATCCTTTTCACCAAAATTCTTTATTAGTCCTTTGTAAATTTATGTTCTTCTTCTTTAGCTCTTTCCCTTTGTGCTGCCTGTTCTGCTTTGGATTCATTATCCATTTCTTTTGTTCTTATCTGTGCTTCAACATTTTCTCTGTCTGCATTTATTTGTGCTGCCAACCGCTCTTGTTCAAGTTTTAACTCCTGTATTTTGATTTCTTTCCCATGGTATAACTGCTGTTGTTTCATTGCTGCTTCATGCTGTAATTGCGTATCTTTCAGTTCTGCTTCTTGCCGTAATTGTTTATCTCTCAGTTCTGCTTCGTGGGCACGTGCTAATGCTCTTTCTTCTCTATCCAATTGTTGTTGGACCCTTGTGCTTCTTTATCTTCCTGACGTATTACATTACATTTAGTAGTAAAAGACTACTTCTCGTACAGACTGGACCCCTGTGTTTATTTGTTTTTCTTGACATGTGTTCTTGACTTGAAGTATTCACTTGTAGCAAGTATGTTGTACTGTTGACTCGAGTTACCTGTCGCTGATGACCTATTAGCTGCTACTGAGTTGTACTTGACCGTTTGACCGGCGTTGATGACCGCATTGATTCTTAGCGTGTTGACCTTGAGTTCGCTGTAACTGAGTACCGTCTTGGTCCCTGGCGTTGCAGTGTTTTTGCGGAGAAATCTAGTCCGAAAGTGGTATCTTTGATTTACAACCACTCGTTTGACGAAAAAACCCACGTCAAATAAGGATCACAGAGATACAACCGCTGACAATTTTCCATCGTGGATTACCCACCACAAGGGTCAAAAGTTCAGCCTACACTGTCTCCTCCAGCGACGAACAAAAGTTCCCACGTCGCGGGATAAAACGTGTGAAATTTCTAACACGTGGAGTGATACATTACCCAGTATTCACTCGCCGTGTTTCTACAACTTTTTCTCAGGCAAGCTTGTTAGTTTGAGAATGAATAGAGTCTGGATTTCAGTTGTCCTGGAATTACTTAATGCCCTTCTACAGCATGTCCTGGTCTTACATAATACCCCGACACTTTAAACTCCATCATCCAACACACATAATCACTCTCAGCTTACGGCTGCCTGTGTTTGTCTAACTTTTACGTCTGTCCACAACAACAATACGCCTAATGTACTGCCACAGTTAGGACAAGCCTCTAATGTAATTCATACTTAGAAATTACAATGTATTCCCACAATGTAATGAATGTACTTGTGTCTCCTTCACACTTGATCTCTCTAGTGCAGATTCAACACTGACTTTGTTGTCTAGAGGTTAAGTCACAGCTCATTCTAACCAGACGGCATTTCTCTCCACGGCCACACAACTTCAAACGACGGTTGACACCAGCTGACACATTTCACAGGTTTATTATCACTGTAGTACAAAACACGAATCAACAGAAGAACCAACTTACACCATTCAGGCAATCTCGCCTTGCTTATGCATTAAGGCTTCAGACATGCTTCAGACGATGGCCACTGGCATATACACGGCTGCCTCAACAATCAAACCGTGTAACACAACGGTTGGCCTTCACGATCATTCCTTCGACTCTGATTCAGATCCACGTGCACTCTTCATTCTGGATTCACCTTCACAGATTCAGCTTCACATCCTTCCAGTCTGGGGCCCAGTCACCGAATGACCACCTCTTTCTTAATCCCTCAGATCTCGCATTCACACGTGACTCACTCTCTCTCTCTTGTCGTTTCACCATATCTCCATGCTCTCAGGAACTTACCCAATTATGCCAGTCATCCCCTGACGTTATCCCTATTTAAAGCATCATTGCAGTATCTATAAATGCTTCGCCAGTAGATTCAAGACACATCCATTTGCTATCTAGAGCTCCGTTGGTCAGCTTCCAGAAGGGTGTGTCCCAAGGTCCATGAAGAATTCACTTGCGAAACTCGGAAAACATTTTTTTTTTTTTTTAATCTGAAACAGAGGCAACATTTCAAACAGTGAGAAATGTTAACTTGAGTTTTTTTTTTTTTTTTTAAATTAAAGGGAAATTTACAAGCAAGCTCCATAACTAGTCTCTCTCTCTCTCTCTCTCTCTCTCTCTCTCTCTCTCTCTCTCTCTCTCTCTCTCTCTCTCTCTCTCTCTCTCTCTCTCTCTCTCTTCCGTTTAGCATTACTCGCTTTTGAGTTGAAAATGTATATTTCTGTTACTGCCATACAATCTTGCTCCATGGGCAATCGCCTCATCTAAAGCTGGGATATTCTCAACCCAGCAGGAAATATTAAAACCGTTTAAATCTAATAAATTATCTTAACAAAACATATTGTTTAGTTACACATCCGAGCTGTTAGCAAGGCTGAGCTTTCAGTAGGAAGACCATATTCGAATCCTTGGTAGGGCGGTGGGCTGTTTTATATCGGGGATACAAACACAATCCTAACCCGCACAGTCTATGAGCCGGTACCACCTGTCTTCTGTTAACTTGGTCAGATAGGACAGAGCTACCGTATGACAGTAGCCGGTACCACCTGTCTTCTGTTAACTTGGTCAGATAGGACAGAGCTACCGTATGTCAGTAGCCGGTACCACCTGTCTTCTGTTAACTTGGTCAGATATAACTGAGCTACCGTATGACAGTAGCCGGTACCACCTGTCTTCTGTTAACTTGGTCAGATATAACTGAGCTACCGTATGTCAGTAGCCGGTACCACCTGTCCTGTCTTATGACTGAGCTAACAGTTGGTCAGATATGACTGAGCTACCGTATGTCAGTAGCCGGTACCACCTGTCTTCTGTTAACTTGGTCAGATATGACTGAGCTACCGTATGACAGTAGCCGGTACCACCTGTCTTCTGTTAACTTGGTCAGATAGGACAGAGCTACCGTATGACAGTAGCCGGTACCACCTGTCTTCTGTTAACTTGGTCAGATATGACTGAGCTACCGTATGACAGTAGCCGGTACCACCTGTCTTCTGTTAACTTGGTCAGATATGACTGAGCTACCGTATGACAGTAGCCGGTACCACCTGTCTTCTGTTAACTTTATCAGATAGGACAGAGCTACCTATGACAGTAGCCGCTACCACCTGTCTTCTGTTAACTTGGGTTAGTTATGACTGAGCTACCGTATGACAGTAGCCGGTACCACCTGTCTTCTGTTAACTTGGTCAGATAGGACTAAGCTACCGTATGACAGTAGCCGGTACCACCTGTCTTCTGTTAACTTGGTCAGATATGACAGAGCTACCGTATGACAGTAGCCGGTACCACCTGTCTGACAGTCAGATAGCCTGAGCTACCGTATGACAGTAGCCGGTACCACCTGTCTTCTGTTAACTTGGTCAGATATGACTGAGCTACCGTATGACAGTAGCCGGTACCACCTGTCTTCTGTTAACTTGGTCAGATAGGACTGAGCTACCGTATGACAGTAGCCGGTACCACCTGTCTTCTGTTAACTTGGTCAGATAGGACAGAGCTACCGTATGACAGTAGCCGGTACCACCTGTCTTCTGTTAACTTGGTCAGATAGGACAGAGCTACCGTATGTCAGTAGCCGGTACCACCTGTCTTCTGTTAACTTGGTCAGATAGGACAGAGCTACCGTATGTCAGTAGCCGGTACCACCTGTCTTCTGTTAACTTGGTCAGATACTGAGACCGTATGAGCTACCTGTATGTTAACTAGCCGATACCACCTGTCTAGCCGGTACCACCTGTTAACTTGGTCAGATAGGACAGAGCTACCGTATGTCAGTAGCCGGTACCACCTGTCTTCTGTTAA
>CAJHNH020003589.1:22500-63877 GCA_905116865.2 Candidula unifasciata | reverse complement strand
TAAGGAGGGGACGTGGCTCGGGCTCAGTCGGGGCTTAAGGTGGATGTTCCAGAAGTTGCCAACATAGATGGTGTTATTTTCTCCTGAGTTAATTACAGAGCCATATATGGTCTGGCATTCTCATGATGGAGCAGTACTCCTCTAGTCAGCAAGCCTTGTGGTTTTCTTCGAACTGCATCATGAAGCATCGATAAAACCTTCCAGTATAAATCAGCATACATAATGAATTTTTTTTTTCTTTCTTAAATTGGTCAAAAAGACTACTTGAAAATCCCAAAATACTGTCAGCGTAACTTTCCTAGGCGGCCCCACTCCCCCCCCCCCCCCAAAAAAAAAAAACCGCACAACATCATAATGTTCTTGGAGGGCACCCACTGTAAGTACAGTCGCCAATTTCTTTATGTGTTGCGAATGTGCATGCAACACCCAGTGCCACCTAATGAACGGAGACCAAAAGTTCGATGTTGCTGTCACCTGATGACACCTTTAGAAACCACTAGCTACATTTTCCACATTTCCCATAACCATTTGTGACTTACTTATTGACTTCCTCGTAATAAACAAGCAACACGCTGAAAAAAAAAATATACGTTGAAGCTTTGGAGAGATGTGGTTTTATAGAGCAATGCTTAAAATGCGCCGGAATGCCAAACTGAGTAATCTAGATGTTGTGAAAGAGGTAAAGACCCGTAGACGATTTATTACAAACGTCAGAAGGATTCGGATGACCGTAAAGTCAATATACAGAACACAAAAGCTAAACCGAGATTCATTTTCAACATTAATAATAATAATACTTCTTTTTCTTGTCGTCTTCTTTTTATATTTCGGTCGTCCTCCAAAGAGCGATTGCCACCTGTGTTTGTGCTTTACAGCTACGATGCGATATCTGTACTTCTCGGTCTAAAACAACAGATTTCAGCAAACTTATAATTTTGTGTATGTACATTTTTACGACTTTTTCGGGGCAGTGGATAAACCATACCCTGCCTCCCCTTCCAGTAGGGCCCACTGGAACCCACGCGAGTAATAATGATTTCGAATACAGATCACAATTACAAAAAGTACAGTTATGAGTTGTGTTAGATTATCTTTACAGCACTGCAGACACATCCATAGGCGCTTAGATTCCCCTATCAACATATACATCAGCGTCGTGGGGATAATAGTACCAGTCCTATAAACACCACAGTGCACAATTTATTGCCTGTCGCTTTTCATCGGGTGCATTATTACAGTTTTATCAACACATAATTAATTGAGCACAAAAAATGAACGGTTTTAAGTAAAACACACAAATCATGATGTGTTCTGTTTATTTGTACGTCTCACCAACGGAAGTCTGAGATTTATCCCGTGATCACCACGAGAGTCTATGAATAATCAGTTGATGCATTCGTTTACATAATGTAGGACTGTCTGTCTTAATTGCCACTGCTTCAACCAATTTTAATAAATGCCTATTCAGTGCGTGATTAATAACCAGATAACACAGCATCCCTATAAATCACTATAAACTAATGATCCCAGCACTTTGTCCTCAATAACCGAAAATTCACGGAGGCAAAAAAATGTATTCTGTTTTGAGTTCCAGACATTGTGCATTATTCAAGAGCCACGGGTCGTATTTTTACGGTGTCGAGTTTCCCTGGCCGAGAGAGAAAAACACTACAATGTCTAGATAGCGACGGGAGATGTCGGCACCAGGCTAGTAGATAATGAATTATTGACATGATTGGTTTGTCAACAGATACCCGTTTTCCGCTAGCTGCAATGTATCCTCATTCTCCTCCTCTTCATCATCATTGCTATCATGAAGTGCCTGGTCGACTGGCGTGGCCGATCGCACTTTTCTATAATTTGCTATCTCCTTCCATGTCGTGAAAAATGGTGGTAATTAAACTGTTTACTTTGTCTTCCTCTGTCTCTCGATCCACTAATATTTCTAGATGTTTTAACAGTTTCCAGTCTGCTTCTTCTCATTCGTTGACAAAAACATGATGACTCCTTCCCAGGCTAATGTTATGTTCGTTGACAAAAACTCTGATTAAAACGTTGGGTTGTATTTATGGGCGTCTTCTGCTACCTTCCATTTAATGTTTTAGGCATAGTTTCTGTTGTATTCAGTTATTATTGAGTCACAATAAAAATAGCATTCTTCTTCTGCCTTTCTAACCCCCAATGGAGCATAGGCCCTCAACCAGCTCACGCCAAGTCGTTCTATCCTTCACTGTTGCATGCATCTCTCCCCATTTCCTTCCCGTCTTTTTAACTCCAATCTCTAGCTTCCTTCTCTCTGTTTAAAAAAAAAATCTTTCTCTATTTCTATGCCCCTTTGGGTTTCGACGCGAAGACACTCTAGGTATATTGCTCTCAATTTTTCTCAGTGTGTGTCCTATCCAACGCCAGCGTCTTTTCTTCACCTCTTGGTCCACTTGAACTTTTTTAGTTATATCTCAAAGACCTAGCAGATTAAGCTTGTGTTGATGAAAGACCTAGCAGAGTGTTGCGTGTGTTGATAAAAGACCTGGCAGATTGTTGCGTGTGTTGATGAAAGACATGGTAAATTGTTGCGTGTGTTGATAAAAGACCTAGCAGATTGTTGCGTGTGTTGATAAAAGACCTGGCAGATTGTTGCGTGCGTTGATAAAAGACCTAGCAGAGTGTTGCGTGTGTTGATAAAAGACCTGGCAGATTGTTGCGTGTGTTGATAAAAGACCTGGTAGATTGTTGCGTGTGTTGATAAAAGACCTGGCAGATTGTTGCGTGTGTTGATAAAAGACCTGGTAGATTGTTGCGTGTGTTGATAAAAGACCTGGTAGATTGTTGCGTGTGTTGATAAAAGTCCTAGTAGATTGTTGAGTGTGTTGATAAAAGACCTAGCAGATTGTTGAGTGTGTTGATAAAAGTCCTGGCAGATTGTTGTGCATGTTAAGACTAAAATCAGTAGATACAGAATCATATTTTACGCTGCTTCATTCTCACAAGTATTAAAAATAATGATTCGCATCTTGGTACATAGTGTTCAGAGCTAATACTTTCAGTCTCCTAGAGCAGTGTTTTCCAAACTTTTTTTTTATCGCGGCACTCATGTCGGAGATGTTTTTTCCCTGGCACACCTACCCTGAAGGATTTGAGTACTTAAAACAAACACACACACACACACACATATATATATATATATATATATATATATATATATATATATATATATATATACACACACACACACATATACACACACACACACAAACAGAAGGAAAAAAAACAGCAAATTAAATGTTCGGTTGTCTTTAATGCGATTAATTAAACTGTTTCGATGAATTTTTCATTATTTCGTTTGTGTTTATGGGAAGTTTAGTTAAATGTACCCTCAAATAACTTTGATGGGTGCTCCTGTTTTTTTTTTTAAAATAATTTTATGTAAGGGTATGTTGAGATTGCACTGCAGTCTTGCCAATAGCAATGTTTTCTGAATACACCTGCATCCAGAACTCTTCTTGGCTGTTTTCTTGTATTTCTGATTTAAACTGCTGTCTTCGCTGATCTCAAGGAGATTTTGAAAAATTCTGGATTATTGCCGCGTGCACCCCTAGGATACGCTCGCGACACCCCTGACATACGCTCGCGCCACCCAATTTGAGAACTGTTGTCCCAGAGGACTCACAACAAACTGACTGATGCTTCGATGAATGTGTCGACGATAAACATACGCACTACAACCATAAATAATGTGTTCTGAATATGAGGCGGGGGGACCAGGGTCAGATTTTGTGCATTATTCAACAGCCACCGGGGTGTAATTTTGTGGATTCGAGGTTTGAGCGGTCGACAGAGAAAAATATAGCAGTGTCGTGATAGAATCAGGAAACTGTCGATGCCAGGCTAGTATGTGATACATTACTGACACGATCGGTTTGTCAATAAATATGGTTATAGGTGCCGACACAAAGAAGGCACTGAATGTTGGTGGGAGAGGGTTCGGGAAGGGGGGAGGGGGAGGGGCGAGGGTTCAGTCCTCCTATAATTTATAAAGCTCTAGCATGGAATGGGTGCTCAAAGGTATAAAGCTCTAGCATGGAATGGGTGCTCAAAGGTATAAAGCTGTATTTCGCGTGTTCATTTTATGGTCCATTTTGAGGGGAACAAATAACAACAGGCCCACTGTAGCCTAAAAGCATGACGTAAAAGACGACAAATTAGAGGTGTTTCCTTCCAAGCTGGAGTGTCTGAGAGG
Source organism: Candidula unifasciata (assembly GCA_905116865.2). Classification (NCBI taxonomy): domain Eukaryota; kingdom Metazoa; phylum Mollusca; class Gastropoda; order Stylommatophora; family Geomitridae; genus Candidula; species Candidula unifasciata. Next base: position 59,640 of record CAJHNH020003589.1, on the reverse strand, counting down.
GGAGGAACCAACAATCGACACACACACCAACACAAAATTCAGCTTTGTAAAACGCCTCTGCACAACGCTCAAGTTCTGGAACGAGACAAAAGTGCAGAAGTGGACGAACAACAAGTGTTTTCCGCCTAAGTTTGCGGCCGGTGAACGCTATGAAGAAGATGATGATGATTATATACTGATTACCAAATAAACATATGTTAATTGAAATTTACTGTAATAAGTAAACAAAAGTTTTAAAAAATATTAACAAAAAAAAAACAAAAAACAAAAACATAAAGAGAGAAGGTCTTTATGTGGTTAACGGGACGGACCTCATCCATACTACACATGGTCTTTGGCGTGCGATATAAGGCTGCAAAATAATTTTTAAGAAAAGGGGGTCTTAGCCTGTTAAACAAAATTGTGTTGGGGAGGGGGTGCTCAAAGGGCTGGAACTTCTATGTTTCGGCGTTCTTGCATGATTTCTGAGGGGGCTGCGTGGTCTCGAGGCATGGTGTCAGAGGACTCGGATTCAATCCCCAGTAAGGGCTGGGATTTTTTCACGTGGACTTGGACTTCTAGTAATTCCCCTCTGGCCTCTGGGTAGTGAGAATCTGACGTCCGTCTGCATTGTTGCGCACGTAAAAAAAAAAACCTTGGCAGTTGGAAATCGAAAAGAGTCGCCCAACGGCGCTTTCCGTGCACAAATTTGGAGTTAAAGATCAACACAAAGTATTTCAGGATCCTAGCTGGTGCCACAGAGCGTGTGCACTATGCTGAGCTTCTTCGGACTCACACTTAAGTTAACAGAAGAACGGATCACTTATGGGTTACACCCGTGAGCTATGATGTTGATCCGTTGATTAAAACCTCAAAACCTCAAACCGCTTGATTTCTGCTTACTGTAATGTATAACTTTATGCACATCAAGATAAAAAGGTACAGACATATCATGTTGTACTTGAATATATTATAGCATCTCTAGTTAAGGGGTTACGAAGGTGGGTTTAAAATTCCAGAATACCTTCTTCAATTTAGCAGCAGGGAATTTGGCAGCAAATCACTTTGGCTGTATTTCGACGATGGTACGAGGGTCGACACTTCAAGGAGGAGTGGCAAACTACTGAACGCAAAATCGCTAAGCAAAACCACAAGCCACCAGAAGATGGTGGTATTGGTTTGCAACGTCCTGTTGAGTATTTACAACCAATCTTAGTCTTAGTCGAGGTTTCCACTTCACTGCAATCTAGTTCTTCAAGAATCAACTTTTCCAGCTTATAATTATTACTGGGATGCCTTGTTTTTAGCTCAAGATATTATGCCACCCTTTGAGACAGACTCCCAGGTAAACCCAGCCTTGAGTGGGTATCGGGTGCAGTCCTGGAAAGTAAAGGCGGCCGACGTTATGCCGACGTTATCGTGTGCTGATTGATCTATAAAAATATATGTCTAGCCCTATTTGCCCTATATGCCTACCCACATAAGAAATCAGGGTACAGTACGAACGAATTAACGAACATTATTTTTAAAGGATTAAGAATCAGCAATGCAGATTCATCTAACATTCTGAAATGAGGCCGTTGAAATATTATGGAAAGTAAAAGCGGCCAGCCCGATGATGACCACATCACCTTGCGGTATTACCTGGTTTTTAAAAATGAGGCTCCAGCACCAGATTTCGAATTCACCAATAACGTTAACAAGTCATTTACTTTACTAGACTGGCCTGCTTTGTTACTGCAGTAATCTTTAACCTCAGCTAACAGTCCTACTCTCTCTGGGCCATTTCCTTCTGGCATGTTACTCTTGTGAAGAACCAGGGAACCAAACCCCCAGGACGACCCAGGGTGCGCTGGGAAGACAGCATCTGACAGTCTCTAACTGACAGAGGACTGGAATGGAACAAAGCCAGAAAGAAAACTGCTGATAGAGACGTCTGGCCATCTCTCTGGCAAACCTCTACACCCCAAGGTAGAAGAGGAGCGACTAAGTAAGTAAATAAATATGTTACTCTTGTTACGAAGTGACACTATCTTAGCTTTCCACACCCACTCAAGGTGAATCAGGTGTGCCTATCGGAACAAAGTATAACAAATAGACAGTGTGTATGTTTGTTGTGTTTAACAACACTGCCAGTGATGATATTTTAACCTTCTTCTTTTTCAGCATCCCGAGCCCGACTGATTCATTGCTGCAGATATCACCCGCCTTCTCTCTGGTTGGCCTTCTCTTTCCAGTTGGTGACACCATGTGTTTGCAGGTCTGCCTGGACATTATCTCTTCATTGTCTTCTTTGTCTGGCTTATGGTCTACGACAATTCATCTCCCTTGTGTATACAGTTTTTTTTACTTTTCTGTCATCTGACATTCTTTCAACATACCCCAACCATTTCAGTCTATTAGCTCACATGATGCCAGTGATCAAAGGTGATTTAAATAGATTATGCATTTCTTTGTTGCTTCTCATTCTCCATTCCCCGCTGTTTGCATCTTTTGATGGGTAAAAAGATTCGCCGTAAGACTGTTTTCGAAAACCTGTAATAAGGCTTCATCTCTTTTAGTGGTGCTCCAGGTTTCATATCATTATGAGCAGTTTAAACATCTATCATTATAATTCTTGTTTTTAGGATAACAAGCGGGTTTTTTTGGGGCACAGAATACAGCAATGTACCATCATGTGGCTAAATTAGACATGCATGTTATGTTGCCATTTGTCAACAGAAACCTTTGTGAATTGGAATTTTGAGCCTAAACAGTCAAAAACCAACAGTGCTGTTAGCCTGATGTGCAGAGTGATCTGCGATGTCACTTGTCCAACATCAGACCACACATAGTAGGAAAAAAAAATCAAGACAAAACAGTAGAATAAAGTAAAGTAAAGATCCCTTTTCACGCCTTTATGCCCATCATGTAATTGGGAAGAGCGCCCCATATTTTTTTCAAATCATCGGCACTAGGTGGGTAATACGGTCAGCATTACGCCGGCCGTCTCTACTTCCCCAGGGCAGCCATCCTGGTACCCATTTTTAGGCTGGGTCGACCTGCGACGCCCCATACCACTATAAAAATCCACTTAGCCAGCAGTGGGTTTCGATCGCGGTACGTTAGAATTACGAGTCTGACACGCAACAGTGACAACCTTAAAATTAATATCCGGACGCTGAATTACCAGTTGGTGGTGGCTGCGTCTGTTTTGTGTTTGACACTTTGAATTATGTGGATGTTCTTCTCCTAGTTCTTTTTAATAGTGCTTAAGATTTTTAGTTTATTCCTTCACTTTTTAATTACTTAAAATAAAATTGTGGAGGTGGTGTGGGGGTCTAACTATATAGATAAGAGGGTCGCAAAAAAAATATATATATATAAGTAGGGAAAAAAACAATGCTGTAAAGCTAAGATTATTTATTTATTATTCTCGTTGCAATTGAACCGTTGTCCATGTGTTATAAGCTGATGAAGGTATTCGAGCCGTAACATTACCAGTTCACAGAGGTATTGTTAAGCTGACTAGATATACTTCTCGCCTGGGTTCATATTTCGTTAAGACTCTACTTGTGGTTTGCCAGAGAGTCCTCAACCCTCAGAATTGCGACAACTATTAATGAAACTGTAGCGACATAATCTGATGAGTGCTTCAGTGAACCACCATCATCATGTGCCGTGCTAATAAGCGAAGACTGACATGTTTAGCATCTCCCAAGACCTTCAGAATCATGGATTAGGTCAGTGATCTTGTCTGGCCCCCATCCATTTAACTAAATCATTCAGGTGTTCATCTCTTCGCCTTTGTCTTGCCTGTTTCGATGATTCTTGCCAGTCGCTACCAAGTTCGCGAGTTCATTCCTTCTTTCTCGCAGGATGCCTGAAAAATCATTTACTGTCTAATATGATGTAATTGGGGGGGGGGAGGGGGGGGGGGATCTCAGAAATCCCAGGGAGTTTCCAGTAGGACAAGTTTAAGGTAATGGGCCAGCTAAACGGGGAAAAAGAGCGTGGACAAGTTACGTTTATAAGTTCCCGGGTTTGAGTGAACGATTGGAAGAAATACCCGTGGCATGAGAACAAAGGTTTCAAAGTGAGAAAGGAGACGGAGTCAATTGGCGTTTGACAATACCAGAGGCAGGTTGCTTAACTGTTGTTACTGTTATGAACTGTGATTTTTGACGAAGGAAGCGAGGACCTGGAATGCACGGAAATGGCTGACTAGAAGTGACTCTGAATTGTAACATCGAGCGACTGTGAATAGTTATGGCACTGTAAATCTATAGTCAAGCTGCATTCCTGTTGGTGCAGTCGTCGTAAGTGAGTCTTAAAACGACGAGTGAGAATCTAGGACAATAGTGGACGACTCATTTGTCACACAGCAATAAACAGTAATTACGTCATAGACGTGTCTGGTCAATATCTCAGTTCGAACTAGCTTCACACCAGAACAAGGGTAAAATCGAGTCTTACACCAGAACAAGGGTAGAATCGAGTCTTAAACCAGAACAGGGGTAGAATCAAGTCTTACACAAGAACAGGGGTAGAATCGAGTCTTACACAAGAACAAGGGTAAAATCGATTCTTACACCAGAACAAGGGAAGAATCGATTCTTACACCAGAACAAGGGTAGAATCGAGTCTTACACCAGAACAAGGGTAGAATCTGGTCTTACACCAGAACAAGGGTAGAATCGATTCTTACACCAGAACAAGGGTAGAATCGAGTCTTGCACCAGAACAAGGGTAGAATCGAGACTTACACCAGAACAAGGGTAGAATCGATTCTTACACCAGAACAAGGGTAAAATCGAGTCTTACACCAGAACAAGGGTAGAATCGAGTCTTACACCAGAACAAGGGTAGAATCGATTCTTACACCAGAACAAGCGTAGAATTGATTCTTACACCAGAACAAGGGTAGAATCTAGTCTTACACCAGAACAAGGGAAGAATCGATTCTTACACCAGAACAAGGGAAGAATCGATTCTTACACCAGAACAAGGGTAGAATCGAGTCTTACACCAGAACAAGGGTAGAATCGAGTCTCACACCAGAACAAGGGTAGAATCGATTCTTACACCAGAACAAGGGTAGAATCGAGTCCTATACCAGAACAAGGGTAGAATCGAGTCGATGTAAGTGCAGACTAATAGTAATTCAAGCAATATTGCAATGAAAAAAATGTTACTGTCAAGTTTGAAAACCATTTTCTGTCTAGTATGAACAACATTGACTGCCTACACCTAATTTCTCAAATAAAGCTTACAGTTTTCACCGGTTTCGACTGCCTCGTTTGTTTTTCTATCATTCCATGACATATCTGCATTCTTATCTAATACCACACCTCCGCTGCTAGTAGATACTTGATAGTACTTGCTAAATTTGCTGACATAGCAAAAAAATCACCAGGTACATACTATCTAGTGCAGACACTGGCGGTTGCCATAACTTCTCACTTGTGTATGTAACTGGATAGTTTAGTGACTTTGGGGAATGCGTACAGGATTAATGTTTTTTATTTGCTAGATATTTAACTTTTTAAAAATTTTGTCCAGATAGAATATATACCAAATGTCTATGTAGATAAAACAACACACGGCGTGTTATTACATCTTTTACTTTTGTCCGAGCACACTTATGAAATCTGGGTGGATATTTTAGCATGCCCCACTGTGTATATCTCATGTGTAAGTTAGTTAGTTAAGTTAGTTAAGTTAGTTAAGTTTAAGTTTAAGTTTAAGTTTAAGTTTAAGTTAAGTTAAGTTAAGTTAAGTTAAGTTAAGTTAAGTTAAGTTAAGTTAAGTTAAGTTAAGTTAAGTTAAGTTAAGTTAAGTTAAGTTAAGTTAAGTTAAGTTAAGTTAAGTTAAGTTAAGTTAAGTTAAGTTAAGTTAAGTTAAGTTAAGTTAAGTTAAGTTAAGTTAAGTTAAGTTAAGCTAAGTTAAGCTAAGTTAAGCTAAGTTAAGTTAAGTTAAGTTAAGTTAAGTTAAGTTAAGTTAGTTAAGTTAGTTAAGTTAGTTAAGTTAGTTAAGTTAGTTAAGTTAGTTTAGTTAGTTTAGTTAGTTTAGTTAGTTTAGTTAGTTTAGTTAGTTTAGTTAGTTTAGTTAGTTTAGTTAGTTTAGTTAGTTTAGTTAGTTTAGTTAGTTTAGTTAGTTTAGTTAGTTTAGTTAGTTTAGTTAAGTTAGTTAAGTTAGTTAAGTTAGTTAAGTTAGTTAAGTTAGTTAAGTTAGTTAGTTAGTTAGTTAGTTATTTAGTTTAGTTTAGTTTAGTTTAGTTTAGTTTAGTTTAGTTTAGTTTAGTTTAGTTTAGTTTAGTTAGTTAGTTAGTTAGTTAGTTAGTTAGTTAGTTAGTTACTTAGTTACTTAGTTAGTTAGTTAGTTAGTTAGTTGCTTAGTTACTTAGTTACTTGGTTAGTTAGTTAGTTAGTTAGTTAGTTAGTTAGTTAGTTAGTTAGTTAGTTAGTTAGTTAGTTAGTTAGTTAGTTAGTTAGTTAGTTAGTTAGCTAGCTAGCTAGCTAGCTAGCTAGCTAGTTAGTTAGTTAGTTAGTTAGTTAGTTAGTTAGTTAGTTAGCTAGCTAGCTAGCTAGCTAGCTAGCTAGCTAGCTAGTTAGCTAGTTAGTTAGTTAGTTAGTTAGTTAGTTAGTTAGTTAGTTAGTTAGTTAGTTAGTTAGTTAGTTAGTTAGTTAGTTAGTTAGTTAGTTAGTTAGTTAGTTAGTTAGTTAGTTAGTTAGTTAGTTAGTTAGTTAGTTAGTTAGTTAGTTAGTTAGTTAGTTAGCTAGCTAGTTAGTTAGTTAGTTAGTAAGTTAGTTAGTTAGTTAGTTAGTTAGTTAGTTAGTTAGTTAGTTAGTTAGTTAGTTAGTTAGTTAGTTAGTTAGTTAGTTAGTTAGTTAGTTAGTTAGTTAGTTAGTTAGTTAGTTAGTTAGTTAGTTGGGTTATCATCAATGCATTCTGGACATGTCCAAAGGTGCCCAGATCCTCCCCTCAGTATGAACCCCAACGTCCGATGGCTAATATTACCATTTCTATGTTGATTAACAAGTCTTCTGGCGTGTCTGGTGTGCGTCTAGTTTTTTACTATGCCGATCTTAATTCCCAAGTCTGCCATTCTGGCACCAAAGTCCTCTCCCCTTCACATTTCTCTGAGGACATTGAAAATATCAGCATGATCCATAGGCTGACCGTAGGTAGTGATAGCGGATCCAGCCAACCTGTCAGCTCTTTCATTTCCATCGACGCCTGCGTGTCCCGGAACAAAAATAAAGGTGACTCCACGCACAGTGGACTTCTGCAATGATTCAAGCCATTGTCTTCGCACCGAACCTGCCTGAACCTTCCGGATCATACTCATTGAATTACTGATTATACATACGCGGGTGTATTTTTGTGTTTCGAGCCAGGCAAGCGCTTGCGTCACTGCCATCACCTCCATCGTCATGCTGCTGGTTGTCATGGAGAAGGCACCGTTGCCTTCTTTGACTGTTCTGCCCGTTCATGTGTAAGTGAAGTAAATGAGTGACGCTTCGAACTCATGATACTAGAATCATAGTTTTTTTTTGTTCTGTCAAAAAACGTATAGATACTCTGTGGGTCACGTGGTCTTCATAACGCCAACCACCTTTACTTCCCGTGATATTGTCTGGTACCTATTCTTACCTGGATTGACCCGGGTGTCAAGACCAACAAAAACAACAACAACAACAACTCCGACCCAAATCGGATTTGAAATCAGTACCTTCGGACCAGCAACAAAGCGTCTAGCTATTACATCACAGAGGCTCCGGTTATTTATTTGCTGATGTGAAAGTAATACCCTATGAGTTATTGTCTCTTTATGAACATCTGTTTGCACTGAAGAAAGTTAGAGCCACCGGCATACAGATGAACGACCACTGTTTGAAACACATGGAAGTATCTAAATTTTCGGAAATCATCTGTATATACAATGCAAATCTGAATGTTTCCACCTTTTGTGCTTTCCTGCCCAAGTTGTCTCTCATGCCCTCTGTCCATCTTTGTGCTGGTAAGCCCCTGCCCTTACCTACCGGTGCCATGCAATCCGCTACCAATGTATTTCTGTTTCCGAGAGAAGATGTTTTTTACAAGACAATATTCATTGACGTTGAGACCTTTTTTTTTCTCTTCCATTTCTTAAAGTCCATGTCGTGTGGCCTTGGTAGTCATGTCTGTCCACAACCTTCTGTCTCGTGTACTTTCAATGAACTCTGACAGATATGATCTTCCGTGCCATGATGTCAAACTGTCCAGCATGTTCTCTCGGCCTCCCTCTGCCTCTCATCGCCTCCAACGTTTCAACCGTCACAATGTACTCAAATTTTCTCCATCTCATCAAATGACCAAAGAATGTAGATTGTCTTTTTCTGATGTGGGCAATCATTGTGCTTAGTGAATCAGTTTCTTTCAAGACGTCTTCGTGCCTATTTTTATCTGTCCAGGGTATTCTCATCATTCGTCTACAAAACCACATCTCCGCAGTTTCCAAATAAGTCTTCACTATTTTATTAACTTTTCATGTTTCACATCCGTCTATCAATAAAGGATTTATATAACTTCTGAGAATTCTCTTTCTCGTCTTAAATGGCAAAGAAAACTTGCAAAAAATATTTTTATTAGGCTGCCAAAATTTCCTTTCCCCATAGTCCAAGGTATTTAAATAATCTTTCTATAGCAGCAAATCGATCGTTAGATCTAAATGTACATTTCTAGATAACCAGAAAAAGCTATCAAATCTTATCCACGTAATTGTATCGGACACAACGAAGAAGACCCGATATCGATCACACTCAGTTTTAAGAAACATTCTAAATTTCTAACATAAAGTGTTCACCATTTCCCATTAGTCTTTCGTGTCTGCCCAGGGCATCTCCAGTGTCTTGTGCCCGTGACAGGGATGGTATACCTCTACTTTATTCTCTATCCAGCTGGTTCTTTCATATTTATGACTTAGGCGAACACCTTTTGTTTTCGGTTTGCTAGCGTTCAGGAACACAAAGAATCTACAATATGTTCAATAGATAATTTTAGTCAGGCTAATAACAATACTGATTGTTGTTTATGCTAACGATGTCTGTATGGACACTGTCTTCAGAAGACAGAAGGGAAATATTCACGACAGAAATAACATGTTTACTTACTATTCTAGGTGTAATAAGGGAAAAAAATAGACTTGGGAACGATGGCATCAGCAAAAGTCAGCAAAGAACCAATACTGAACCTTATTGATAGACAATAAACTAAATGGTTTGGCCATGTAACAGGATTGGCAACAGACAGGGAACCGCAGAGAACAGTACTGTACAGGCACAGCGGTAACAGAGCCAAAGATCAGCTATACAGAAGATGAGACCACAGAAGTATCAGAGACACAGAGACACAGAAGTATCAGAGACACAGAGACACAGAAGTATCAGAGACACAGAAGTATCAGAGACACAGAGACACATAAAAGTACAAAGCGAACAGAAGGGCCTGTTCCAGAGATATCTTCTTGCCCGCGTGGCATTCCAAGAGTAAAAAAATGAGAAGGGAGCAAGTTGTGTGTGTGTGTATGTGTGTGTGTATGTGTGTGTGACACTGTGTACGTCTGTGCGTGTACGTATGTAAGAAGAAGAAAAAGAAGAAGAAGAAGAAAGGAGTGGGGTTAACATGAATGACAAAAGAAACAAGAACAAGAAAACGATTTTTATGGAGGAAGAGAAAGGCAAAGAAGGAGAGGAAAAGGAGACAGTAAAGGCTGTGGGATGGGGAAGGTGGTTTGCAGAGGAATAGGAGAAGAATCAAGGATGAAGATGGATTTTGCAGCAACAGGAAGAATCAAAGCAGCAGCAGGCAGCAGCAACAGCAGTGGAACAACCAAAGTGAGAAGAGACCTAATATCACACGAGAAAGAACCACAACAGAACACGCCTTGCACACACTGTAATCTACACCTCAAGAGAGGTGCAAACGTCACGCCGTGCCGATACTGTTCTTATTTGCAGCAGACATTATTTACAGGAACAACGCCCATACTTGTCACTCTCGATTACCTGCTACTGTGGCTAAAAAAACATCTGAGATAAATCTTAATGTCAGATAACACAGTATGAAACAGGAAATAACTAGTATTAAAGTCAATTTACCAAGACAGAAATATTGAGTAATCTTGTAGTTTTCGTGACTAAAGTCTGTATCATTATTAAGCCGTTTGTTTTTATTTCTGTTTTAAAAAAAAATAAGTAATTGATATTGATTTTGCTGACCCGAATGTTGCAAGCGAACACAGTGCCATCCCCTTTCTGTCAGGTGTGATTCATGTGGGTTTGTTTGTACTTTGGCGGTAAACTGGGTCGCTGATCAAGTTTTTTTTTTTTGCACTTTCCCTCCCCTTCCTTCCCCCCTCCAACACCATCACCATCTCATTCTGGTCTGCCTCTTAATTTTGATGTTGCTGTTGCTCCTGATTTCCTCCTCCTCCTCCTTCTTCTACTACTACTACTGCTGTTGCTACTGCTACTACAACTACTACATTTACTACTACTACTACTGCTACTGCTGCTGCTGCTGCTGTTACTACTACTGCTACTGCTGCTCCTGCTGCTGCTACTACTACTATTACCACTACCACTACTACTATTACAACTACTATTAGTACTAATACCCCTGCTGCTGCTGCTACTGCTGCGGCTACTACTACTAATACCATGACTAGGACTACCACTAATACCACCACCACTAATACCACTAACACTACCACTTCTATTACTACCAGTGCTACTACCACTTCTCCTAGCAATACTACTGTCACTACTACTAACGCTAGTAGCCTTCTTCTTGTTGTTGTTCTTCTTCTTCGTTATTTGATGCCTTACTCTGGCTCTTGCCAGGGGCCGCAATATAGCCCGGCCATGAATATGGTCTAATGGCTGAACGCGGTTTCTGGGACCTCTCCACGGGTAATCCTCATCTAACATGGTGGCACTTTGTGTCATCGGGTGTTTATCGCTTGTGTGGTGTCCTGGTGCGGTAAAAGAAGATAGAGATAGAGATATTCGCATCTTTTTAGCTTCAATCTACTGCAGTGGTTCTCAACTTTTCAGTCGCGACCTTTTTTGTGGGTCAAACGACCCTTTCACAGGGGTCGCTAAAGATCATCGGAAAACACATATTCACTGAAGTTATGAAGTAGGAACCCAAAAAATTGAATGGTTGGGGATCGCCACAACATAAGTAAATGGACTATCCTACGAATAACCGTCCTAAACTATCGAGGCGGAAAATTTACCCTAAGAGGGCCTCAGTCACGTGTCAATTGCGCACTTCCGTTGTCTTAAATTGCGAGCTTCCGGCGACTTCCGCCACCGCCAAAAGTACCCCCACGCCGCTCACAGATTGGGGTTAAACTAGATGACTGGGACTCACGAGCAGCAGCTACCACATCTCCTGCAGCTTATTTGCTTGTGAGTCCTAGCCATCTAGATTAGCCCCAATCCACGCCGCGTGAGCAGCGTGGGGGATACTCTCGGCGGTGGCTGAAGTTGCCGGAAGTTCGCAGTTCGGCGGTGGCGTTATTGTCCCTGGAAGTGCGCAATTGACACGCGACTGAGGCCCTGTTAGGGTATATTTTCCGCCTCGATAATTTAGGACCGTTATTCGGAGGATAGCCAGTTACTGTACTGAAGGTTCGCGGCATTAGGAAGGTTGAGAACCACTGCTCTAGTATTTGTTTTTTATTCCAGTCTACTTTTCTTTCATTGGGTCCTCGTCTCTGGCTTAGGCACTGTGAAAGGGCTTTGTAATTTTAACTGCAATCCCAGCTGCGGGCAATGTTGCAGCAGACTGTCTTGCAGTGGGCAGTGGCAAACTACTGAATGTAAAGTTGCCTAGTAAAATCACAAACAGCGAAAAGAATGCTGGGGTTGGTTCTGCAACGTCCTGTAAAGGACACACAATTAACTTCTTTATTTCTATGTCCAGGTGGGTTCCAGTGTAAATCCCTACTAGTTATATTGATATCAGGTCTTTTCGATGTGAGCCATATCCAGCACCACTTCATCATCATTATCAGGTGCCTTGCCGACAGGCATGGGCGATCATGCCTCTCTACAATCTGCGATCTCCTGCACCATCTATTAGTTCGTGTGCTGACACACCTCCATGCGATGCAACAAGACTTCTCTCGTTGTCTTTCTCTATCCCTCCTGTCACAGATCTTTCCAGTGGTCACAACATGTTCAATTTTTCCCCTTCTCATAACATGGCCGACAAATGATTTCTGTCTTTTTTCTGATGTCTGTGATTAGTTGTCTTAAGACTCCCGCCTCTTCCAAACCTCTTGGTTGCTCTTTCTGTCAAAGAGTCTAAATACAGGGCATTTGTGAAATATTATTCGGAAGACATATTTCTTAAGTATACGCTACGTAATTAACATTGCACTGTTGCTGGTATTTGAAGCTAAAAGTTAAATCACTTAGGAAAGGCAGATTTAGGCTGAAAAACTTGATGATTGCAAATGGTTAAAACTACATTCTCAGAGTAATGACTTCCTTGTGGAAATATCAGCGCTCATATCTTCCGTTTACTTCATATGTGCTTTCCCAGTTGTAAACTATTCGATATTCAGTAAAATAAACCCAACTTAGGTTGTTGTTTTTTTTGCAAGCTCTCTGGCTGGCTGGCTGGGTTGGTGGGCGGGCGGGCGGTCGGTCCGCCCATCCGCCTGCCCGCCCACCCGCCCGTCTGTCTGTCTGTCTGTCTGTCTGTCTGTCTGTCTGTCTGTCTGTCTGTCTGTCTGTCTGTCTGTCTGTCTGTCCTTCTGTCTGTCTGTCCTTCTGTCTGTCTGTCTGTCTGTCTGTCTGTCTGTCTGTCTGTCTGTCTGTCTGTCTGTCTGTCTGTCTGTCTGTCTGTCTGTCTGTCTGTCTGTCTGTCTGTCTGTCTGTCTGTCTGTCTGTCTGTCTGTCTGTCTGTCTGTCTGTCTGTCTGTCTGTCTCCCTACTGTGATTTTGTCTATAATTAAATGTATACGAACGAAACCCTTCGTTTATGTGCTATTCCTCTGTATTACATCCTTCTATAGACCTTATTCGCTGCACACATTTCCATTCTATAATCGACCGCTTCAGTCATTGGGCCATTGTTGTTTTATGGATGACATCATGCTTCCTGTAAGAGTACTTGCTCGACTGTACGTGCTCCGGGCTGACTTGCTGTCCTCAATGTCTTCCCTACCCTGGCACACTTGCTGTCTTCAATGTCTTCCCTACCCCGGCACAATTGCTGTCCTCAATGTCTTCCCTACCCAGAATTATGCGTCTGCCCTCGTTCTCAGGAAGGGAGTTAATTGGTCTATTCTCAGCGGTCATCTATCTCTGTCCTTGTCAAATATTGGCCACTAGATTACCCCTGTTCTGGGTTTTCTCCTTCCTGTTTGTCTCCTGAGACACGTCCGTGTCATTGGAGGTTAGAAAAAGAAAGATTGCAAACTTCATGAGCAAGTTTTAACATATGGCTGTGAATTCTGGACTGCTAATAAACCAGCTAAATAATTTCTTGAGGCCTCGGAGATGTGGTTTCAGAAAGAATCCGTACAATTCAACGCACAGGGAAAAAAAATTCAACCTAGATGTTTTGAAAGAGGCAAGGGCTCAAAGACAGCTTATCACAAACATCAGAAAGGGACAGACATCGTTTTGTGGTCATGTTATGAGAGGTGGAAAAGTGGTACATGTTGAGACCACCCGAAATATCTGCGGGGAAAAAAAAAAAAAAATTAGTGAGAAAACTCAAGAAGATTTTTGACTGATTTTTGTCATTGTGTAGAAGGCTGACAGCACACGAAAGGATATAAGCTGTTGAAGATCACACTATCGTCTGGAAAGACGGAAAAGTGCCAATCAATTATCGTTGATCGCAGATTTTTTTATAGGCGTGATCACCCAAGCCTGGCCAATCACTTGATGGTAATGAGGATGATTTCAAGTTACACTGCCTCTGACTATTCAAGAATTAATGGCAAGTAAAGACAGATATTGTAACCACTATACACCAGTGACTAGATCCATTCATGCCAGCGCGAAGGGTTTAGTTCAAACACTCATCACATCATATCTCTGCCCCTTCCATCCATTTTTTTTTTCAAATATGACCCGGATTGCCTGGTCGGCCAAGCCTGAATGGATGCTAGATTATGTCATGGGCAATAAAGGCAGCTGATTTGACGATTATCACATCACCCACTGAGTGAGGATTGATCTAGAATACAGTGACCGTAGAAACATATGCCTGATTCGAAACTAACCTATTAATTGTCTATTACTTTTACTTTTACCTTGGCTCATTGATCTACCCAGTACTAAAAGTTTTAGGTTTGAACAACCGATCAACATCATGGCACACGGGTGATAACTCATGTGCTTCGTTCTTCTTCTAACTCAACTCTAAGTCGGAAGAAGCTCAACACAGCGCACAGGCTCTATAGCACCTGTGGGGATCCTGAAATACTTTGGGTAGATTTTTAACTCCAAATTTTGTCTGGGCAGCGCCGTTAGGTTACTATTTTCGATTTCCAACTGCTAAAACTATACCTCTGTTTATGTTTTCCTATAACTAAACAATGTTTCGCAGCTGTAAAACTGAACAAAAAAGAAACAACAGAATTTGTATGTCAATTGAAAACGTCCCCTTGTGGGTTCCGGGGCCCTATTATGGGGGAAAACAAGAATAGACCCACTGCCTACCCCAAAAGCATGTCGTAAGAGTCGACTAATTGGCAGCTTCCTTCGAAGTCTGAGTACATCTGTCTGAGAGGCAAGGAACCAACAATCTGCAAACAAATGAGTCAGATCTTTGAAACGGATGCACATGCAACACTCAGATTCTGAAAGAGGACTGCCGTCCAAAAGTGGACGAACAACAAGAACTTTCCGCCGGAGTTCACACCCGGCAAACGCAAAGAAAAAGAAGAATTAAAAATGCATTTTTTCACTTGTTATTGTAGTATGCACCTGACACGATACGGCGAAATATGCTTGACTTGGCAATAAATTGGTCCTTCTACTGTTGCTCGCCTTTTCCTCCATGTTTGTTTCTCGAGACACCCCTCAACCTAGTTAAGAATTTATAGTGATAAAAACCACCGGGAAAATGCCAGGAATTCTTGAGGAGGGAATCTCAAAATACCGTTAGTGAGCGGTGTTTAGCTGTAACCCCCCCCCCCCCACCCCTCCCAAACTATGAAAGAGAACAGGAGCATCTTTCTATCAAGTATAACTAAAGCACTTGTTGGCTTACATCAAGATTAACGCTGCTCTCAGTTGACATTGTTTCGTTTCTTTTACCTTTGATTTCGTCTTCATTTCAAAAGCCATTCTCCTTTCACAATAGTCAGCTTTCCAGGATCATTTCAGACAGATTTACGTCGAAATGTTAATGTGTAGGTGTGTTGTGTTTTTGTGTGTGGGTGTGGGTATGTAACAAAGATAGAGAGAAAAAGAGAGAGAGAGAGAGAGAGAGAGACAGAGAGAGAGAGAGAAAGAAAGAAAGAGAGAGAGAGAGAGAGAGAGAGAGAGAGAGAGAGAGAGAGAGAGAGAGAGAGAGAGAGAGAGAGAGAGAGAGAGTTAATGTGTCTAGAAAAAAATTCAAAATATGAAAGGACCCTTTTCCAGACCTTTTAGGTACCCTGTTTCCCTGTGTAGGTTCCGGGTCTCTATTGCGTGTGCTTAGGGTAAGGGGGGGGGGGGGCGCGGGGAAATAGATCCTGCCTCCCTAACATGTCGTAAGAGCCGGCTAATATGGGCTTCCCCCGAAGCTGTAGTGCATCTGTGAACTAAGAGTATGCGTACCAATTGGCCAGATCAGTAAAACGGATGTGTAAGCAAAACTCACATTCTGGAACAAGAATAAAGTCTAGAAGTGGATGAACAACCTGAACTTTACAATTTACAGTCAGTGAACGTGAAGAAAAAGAAGATAACCACTTCAACCTTTGGAGCAATTATAATTAGAGTACCCGTAACGTACTCTTGTACTTAGTTTCTCTTCACAGATGACCGATGGCTTCCTGAAAACATGAACATATATAGGTCCTGTAAAACCCTGTGTGAGATACTTAAACATCTGCACTTATGAGCCAAAGGAGAAAGTCCTAACTCCCACACACAACGCTCACAATTCGATAATAACAACTTATGAAGCACATACACATGCTTGAGTAAATCATGCTTCCAGTAATTGCCATCAAGAAACGTGGACAAGAGGAACAAGAGAGATACGTCTAGACAGCACGTTTTGTAAAAGCAATAACCCCTGGAGATATTTCCACCCAAATAACCGTCGATGTTCCTGAGGTTGCAGACCGCGAATAACTACTTTGATTAACTCCGCACCAGCTGCCCTTGAGACTAATACAGCAAGAAACTGGAGAAAATAAAACACCTTGCACGACTCGTCCGTGCTTCAAAAAGTAAATTAGATAATGTGTTTTTACATATACTTTGTTTTTACATTACGTTTTAGGTCTTAAACTTTTCAACACTGAGAAATGGCAAAGGATAGAACAACGGCCTGAGTTGGATGAGGGCATAAGAAAAAGAAGAAGAAGAAGAATGTAAGAAAGAGGAAAAAAAGAAGAAGATGAAGAAGAAGAAGAAGAAAAAGAAGAAGAAGAAGAAGAAGAAGAAGAAGAAGAAGAAGAAGAAGAAGAAGAAGAAGAAGAAGAAGAAGAAGAAGAAGAAGAAGAAGAAGAAGAAGAAGAAGAAGAAGAAAAAGAAAAAAAAGAAGAAAAAAAGAAGAAGAAGAGAAGAAGAAGAAGAAGAAGAAGAAGAAGAAGAAGAAGAAGAAGAAGAAGAAGAAGAAGAAGGGAGGAGGAGGGGGAGGAGGAGGAAAGAAGAAGAAGAAGAAGAAGAAGAAGAAGAAGAAGAAGAAGAAGAAGAAGAAGAAGAAGAAGAAGAAGAAGAAAGAAGAAGAAGAAGAAGAAGAAGAAGAAGAAGAAGAAGAAGAAGAAGAAGAAGAAGAAGAAGAAGAAGAAGAAGAAGAAGAAGAAGAAGAAGAAGAAGAAGAAGAAGAAGAAGAAGAAGAAGAAGAAGAAGAAGAAGAAGAAGAAGAAGAAGAAGGAAGAAGAAGAAGAAGAAGAAGAAGAAGAAGAAGAAGAAGAAGAAGAAGAAGAAGAAGAAGAAGAAGAAGAAGAAGAAGAAGAAGAAGAAGAAGAAGAAGAAGAAGAAGAAGAAGAAGAAGAAGAAGAAGAAGAAGAAGAAGAAGAAGAAGAGAAGAAGAAGAAGAAGAAGAAGAAGAAGAAGAAGAAGAAAGAAGAAGAAGAAGAAGAAGAAGAAGGAGAAGAAGAAGAAGAAGAAGAAGAAGAAGAAGAAGAAGAAGAAGAAGAAGAAGGAAGAAGAAGAAGAGAAGAAGAAGAAGAAGAAGAAGAAGAAGAAGAAGAAGAAGAAGAAGAAGAAGAAGAAGAAGAAGAAGAAGAAGAAGAAGAAGAAGAAGAAGAAGAAGAAGAAGAAGAAGAAGAAGAAGAAGAAGAAGAAGAAGAAGAAGAAGAAGAAGAAGGAGGAGAAGAAGAAGAAGAAGAAGAAGAAGAAGAAGAAGAAGAAGAAGAAGAAGAAGAAGAAGAAGAAGAAGAAGAAGAAGAAGAAGAAGAAGAAGAAGAAGAAGAAGAAAAAGAAAAACAACAACAACACCACCAACAACAACAACAACAACAGCAACAGCAACAGCAGCAGCAGCAACAAGAAGAAGCAGCAGCAGCAGCAACAAGAAGAAGAAGGAAGAAGGAAGAAGGAAGAAGGAAAAAGGAAGAAGGAAGAAGGAGAAGAAGAAGAAGAAGAAGAAGAAGAAGAAGAAGAAGAAGAAGAAGAAGAAGAAGAAGAAGAAGAAGAAGAAGAAGAAGAAGAAGAAGAAGAAGAAGAAGAACACATAGGAGACAAGCTAAATTATAGCAGGAAGTCGCCGTGGACGAGCAGCTAGACGCTCGCTGCGGATCGGAAGGTTGTGAGTTCGCTCCCTGGCGGAGCCTGACTTTTTCAAAAAGGACCTTGGCTTCCATATTGACCCAGCCTTGAGTGGGTACTGGGTGCAGTTCCAAGAAGTAAAGGCGGCCGGCGTGATGCTGACCACATCACCCATCTTGAGCCGATTGGTATATAAAAATATACGCCTAGCCCAATATGCCCTATACGCCTAAAGGTGTGGAAAAGGGTCCTTTACCTTTTCTTTTACTTTTTTTTTAAATTATAGCAATCCGTCCTTGTGTGGTTTCGAATTCAACACATTCGGATGGACAGTAAGCCCCTAACCACTGCACTGCTGCGGCAACTTTCATGCCTTCTTTTGTTTTAGAAATATATTACATCTTTCCTTATTTTTTTATTTAAGTAAATTCAGAGCAAATTTATAACCAAACAGCGCATGGACAATATGCAACTGAAATTTAAAGTAAAAATGCAGGAATGAACTTAAGATGTAGGAATGTGAAAAGTGAACAGGCACTTTACAATTTACTTCCAGTGTGGACTGAAAGTCTCATTTTGGGAGGATAACACAATGGACATGACAAATGACCCTTAAAAAACTAGGTGTCAAAAATTTAGTATTTACTCACTTCGGAATCTAACCTACTCAAAACTTACACGTGAAATGAGATGCCTGAGAAAAGCCGCCAACATTGTCATCCAAGACAAAGTTAGAAATGATATTATCAGATTAGAAATGTTATAATCAGACAGACGGTAGGATCAACACCACGCACATGATTTATAGAGAAACAGAAGATCAAATGGTTTGGTCAATTTATAAGAATGCAGCCAGAACAACTTCCAACGCAGGCGCTAGGCATGCAGAGATCTGAAGTGAAAGCAAGAGGTCGCCCTACAAGAATATGGACTGATTACATTAAAGAGCCTCTATATTGGCATGGAATGACAATAGCTATTGCTCCTCTTCAAGCACTGGATCGCAATCTATTGCTACCCACAACGCTTAACGACGGAAGTGGAAATTGACTATATGACTGAAATCGGATGTGGACCTAACCGATTGGCGTAGATAATGTAGCCTAGCCTCACAACACCGCCGAACTTGCTAACCTTTCTTTAAAGGGCAAATATTTGAAAAAATTAAAAAAGAAAAGGGCTCTTTCCCACGCCTTTCAGGCGTATTTGGGTATATAGGGCTAGACCTATATTGTGTAGAGCAAACGGAAATTGGTGGGAGATGTGGCAGCATCACACCGGCAACCTTTACTTTTCAGGACTGTACCTGGTACCTATTCAAGGCTGGGTCGATTTGAGAGCAAAAGTAATTTTTGAGAACCAACGACCTTCCGATCCGCAGGCGAGTGTCTTGTCTCTAGACCAGGGAAAAGAAATCAATAGGTCATACGCCGTCGCCACAGTGAATGTTAGCTGCAATGAATTTCCAACATGACCTGCATTTGGGGAGCACACTATTTGAGACTACCAATCGGAAATCTCCTGATGTCATCCTTTCTTTCGTACACTTGTTTACCTATTGCAATCTTGCCTTCTGCTCTTCCTTTATGGGCTTTGCCAGTGCTTTATTCTTTCAATTATTTATAAAAACATAGTGTTTGAGGGTGCCGCTGTGGTTAGAAGCTCGCCTGGGGACCCTAAGGTCGTGGGTTTGAATCCGAACGGAGCAGAACTTTTTTCACCAATGACCTTGGCTCCAAAGTCGACCCAGCTCTAAATGTGTACCAGGCAGCATATTGGGAAATAAAGCGTGCCGCTGTAAAGAAGACCAATTCATCCACAGAGTGTCGATTGATCTGTAAAATAGAGGCCGAACTTTATGTGCGCAATAAGCCTAAAGGCGTGTAAAAAGGTCCTTTTTTTAACTTAAGTTTGCGTTCTTTCAAAAACCTCAGACGAAACGTAAGATTAACCGCCTCTTACACAACGCGCAAATGAAGAGAGCAAAATAAATTAAAGAAATTAAGAGGGTAAAAATATTCAAACAGAAAGGACACTTTATAGAACTGTACGGGTTACACTTATAGAACTGTACGGGTTACACTTTATAGAACTGTACGGGTTACACTTTATAGAACTGTACGGGTTACACTTTATAGAACTGTACGGGTTACACTTTATAGAACTGTACGGGTTACACTTTATAGAACTGTACGAGTTAAGTATTTATGGCGTTTACTCTTCTAGACCAGTGTAACTGTTATTGACATTTGTCCAAAAACTTTAAAGTAATTATACGTTGGTTAATGATTTAAAATAACAAAACAGTAAGTTGTACAGAAGTCAACGCTGGCAAAACGCGCACTAACATATCACTGGAAAAGAACAAGAATAGTTAAGAAAATTATATACTATTTCGAATAACTGGTAAACGTTGGGTGAGTCGCTTGGCATTGATGCGTTAACGTTTATCATTAAAAATAAACTCACGATAGTTCGCTACAGTTTTTCTGCTACTGCTGGATCGATTTGGTCGAAAGCTTTTATGGCGTAGACTATATTTATAGAGTCAGGTGACATTATAGTTATAGCAGTTAACAGTTTTTGACAGAGAATTGATGCGGGCAGGAGAACACGAATACATTTTCAAAAATACATATTTGCCCAAAACAGTATTTAAGTTTGCAACAACAAGCAGCTGTTACCAAGTGTCGTGACGCAAAGAAACAGCGGTGTTGAGCCGTTTTACACATTCTCGGGGTCGTTGGAGGTGTGGGCGGGGGGGGGGGGGTTTAAGCGTAAAAAACATAATAATAATAATAATAGAATTTTTAAATATTGTAAACACACACAATACAGTGCACAATTGTATTGCCAGGCATACTTCGTTGTATCGGAATGTTGTGGGTTTGCCTCCTGACGAAGCCAGACTTGTTTGTTTTGTTTAAATGGCTGTAACTCCCAGGTCGACCTAGCCTTGAGTGGGTACCAGGTGCAGGATCAAGTGGCATAAGCCTTGTTTAACTACGTAATAACAGTTTTAAGAATGGAAAAAAAAAATATAAAACATCTATTTTAAAAAAATGAAATATATAAACTAATACTTTTAATGAAAACTTTTCTATATGATTGTGTTTATGTTTATGTTTATTCAACGGATCAATATCATGGCAGACAGGTGTAACCCATACGTGCTTTTGGGTAGATTTATAACTCTAAATTTTGCCAAGGCAGCGCCGTTATGCTTCTCTTTTCGATTTTCAACTACCGATAGATTTTCTACGTGCGCAACAATGCACACGGGCGTCTGGTCTTACTACCCAGAAACCAGGGGGAATTACTGGAAATCTACATGAAAAAATCCAGCATTCATCGGGCCTGAACCCGAGACGTTTAGCACTCGGGGCAGACACCACAGCTCGAGACCACGATGGTCCCCCCTCCCCCCTTCCCTATGATTAGAGTCACTTAGCTGCCTTGCTATTTTAGAGAGCGTGGTGACGTGTTGAAAAATGTATGAGCTCCCAAGTGCCATGCTCTCCTTTGCTTTTTATCAACCTTAATTAGGCAGCGGCACCTCATTGACTTGACTGTTTTAACACCATGATAAAAACTGCAGTATTTTAAATATGCAAGAGGATACAACGAAATAATAAAGAAATGACTTCCTTGCACTCCGGAATTTCCCACACCTGCTCTGTCTACTTCCTCGTAAGCCAACGAAGTGTTCCCAGGTTGATAGTGCAAGTTGGAATCTGATTACAAGTCATTCTAAGTTTTCCTCTCAGGGTTGAATATCGTCTGCAACCCCGGTCCCCAAGCTGAATTAGCCTGTCAAGGTATGGCTGCTCTGTTATGTTATACTGTCCACTTGATCTCAAAGAGTTTTCCATAGGTTCGCTTTAACGTAAAGCAGATCACTGCCCAGACGGGTCACCACAGCTAAATCTATCAGCCTGCTCGTTACCCCGCATACTCAAGTAACGGACACAAATCCCTGATGCACTCTTATTCTCAGTTTTACCAAGCGATGCAAGCCATTCTATTCAAAATTGTTTATCTGCCCAGACTTTATTTGTCTTTCCCCGGCGTCGTTTCCTTTCTTTCCGTGGAGCCGTCTAGTCGTAGATGGTTTGGTACTTAATTGAAATAAATAATACACAATGCTGACACTCCAAATCAAGATATCACATTGCAAATGTGTACTAAATATATATACTATAGTAAAAATAACGTCTGACACTCCAAATCAAGATCATCATCATCATCAGGTGCCTTGCCGACTGGCGTGTGCGATCATGCCTCTCCATATTCTGCGATCTCCTGCAGCATGTATCAGTTTGTGTGCCGACACACCTCAATGCCATGCAACAAGACTGTCAAGCATCTTCTCTCGTTGTCTTCCTCTCTCTCTTCTTCCACATATCTTTCCAGTGGTCACAACATGTTCTATTTTCCCTCTTCTCATAACATGGCCGAAAAATCATGACTGTCTCCTTCTGATGTCTGTGATAAGTTGTCTTCGGGCTCCCGCCTCTTTCAAAACCTCTTGGTTGCTCTTTTTGGCTGTTCAGGGTATTCTAAGCATTCTTCTGTAAAACCACATCTCCGAGGCCTCCAGAAATTGTTTCGCCTGCCTACCGATTGTCCAGGATTCACAGCCATATCAAATCAAGATACCCCTTTGAAATTGTGTACTAAATATACTATAGTAACAAATAACGTTCTGTGAAATTGACAAAGAAGAGAAGATACTAACATATTGAAAGATCTGGACATCAAGACAGATTGCCTAATAAACAGCATCCTGTCTCGCAAGTTGACATATTTTGGTCACATCAAGCGCCACGACGGATAGGAAAAAATAATAGCAGCAGTCATGGTGCCAGGAAGGAGGGACAGGGGCCGACCAACACAAAGATGGGCACAGGATATAAGTGACTCCTTGAGTATGAAAGTGCATGAGACGGGTAAGCTGGCGAGAGACCAAGTTTCTTTCGGGCAGACCTTGATGAGAGCGACGTTCTGCAAAGGACCTGCTACATAATGATGATGAGGTGTGTCGAAAAAATATGAAACATTTCAAAAGAGGTACTGGGTTAAAATTCTTTTTTTTCCCCACATATTCCGCTATGCATAAGTATGTACCAACAAAGTAACACCCACCCCTCCCACACATAAAATTCTACACTTATTCAGAGAAAGAAAGTGGGCTCGAATAAGGAGACTATGCACAGAGGGGAGAGACAGAGGGGGGGGGGGGAGAGGGAGGAGGGGGGAGATAGAGAGGGGCGGTGATATTGCGAGATAACGAGGACGGAGAAAGTAGGGGTCAGACTGGGCGGGGAGAGGGGAAGGAAAGAAAACCACCCCAGAACATTCCAAACTTCATTCTCATCCATTCTGGACCACGCCATTGACTAATTACCTCAGAATTATCCGAAGGACATTACCCTATCCAAATCTTTCGTGAAGTTAAACATCCAGTATTTTATGATGAAAATGTGTCAAAAATACAGAAAGGAACGGCAATGGACAACTAACAACGTGTGAACTGCACATGTCATTACCGACATGAAGTCCCTGCGCAAACCCCCCTAGAGAACGAGCGTATAGAAAAGTTGCACAGCGTGTACCGGAACGGCAAACAGATTAAAAGAGATCAATTTTTGGGGTGGTGGTGTGGGCGGGGGAGAGGAGGGGCGGGGGAGGGGGGGGGGGTTCATATTTGTTCTTTCCTTCAATATAGTCAGGAAAGCCAATTTCATTTCATTGCTTTTTTTTTGTTCTTGCCGTTACTGGTCTGGGAAAATAAAAGTTACTGTCAGCGCGATGTAGCGACGTCTTTCATCGACGTTAACATTTGTATCATTTAGGTAAACACCATTAGATTTTGTTGCTAAAGCGCGTTAAATATTTTGGACAGGCAGATAGTGGTCTAGCTAGAGAGTGGAGCAGTAATTACCTACCAAGATTGTCGAAAAAAAACAAAAAAACTTTTGTGAGATAGTCGACAAGTAAAGTCTCTACAAGAAGGAGTCGACATTTAATGTTCTAATGGGGATCATCGAAGCCCTTATTATTTCGGTGAGAAAGACGAAATGTAATATTTCAGCAAGCTAGTCGAAAAGTATATGTTTCCTTTAATCTATTAGGACATCTAGTCTAAAAACTGCAATGTAAATAATCAAGCGGTAGAATTTTGGGTTCCTATTGCGATTTCCGGCATAAATAAACCCGGATGGACCTTTCATTCATGCTTGCTCAGATTAGTCTATGTTACAGGGGTGTCAGGTTGGACTGTCTCCGGTGCTACCACCGGCGATGACGCGTGTACTATATTACACTATGTGACCGCTCTTAACGACCCCATATATAAAACTGGCCCTGATCCCTACCCCACAACCTCAGCCCACGTTCGACGAGAGAATGTAGCGTACGACCCGTGGTTTCAGAACTGTTACCATTTTGTGGTGAGTAAATCCATGTTGTTCCTTAAGTCCGGCTAAGCTATAACGTACGCAACGTCACCGGCCGCTGCTCACCAGGAGTAGCTCACAACACAGAAAGCTTTGAGAAGAAAATACAACGTGGCACCCCTGTAACATTGACTAGCTCAACAAGCGTGAATGAAAGGTCAGACAGTGTGTGTTTGTTCCGGACATCTTTATAAGAATGTGTTAATTAATTTACGTCACATAACTTAAAATATATAAATGTTTTGAAAGCAGCTGTGGTGTAGCGGCTAGACGCTCGCCTGCGGATCGGAAGGTAGTGGGTTCGGTTTCTGACGGAGCCGGATATTATTTCAAAATGACTTTGGTCGACCCAGCCTTGAGTGGGTAAAAGCTGCATTCATGAGAAGTAAAGGCAGCCGGTGTGATGCTGACAACCTCATACACTCGGTGGCTCAATTCGCATAAAGGCAGGGAAAAAGGTGCTTAAGCACTTTGCTATTACTGTATTTGTTTCGTGCTCAGCATAGTATTATTATTAGTATTATTATCTGGGAATAGGATAAGTCCTGTGGAGGCACATCCTCCTTCGTTGTCTAGAAAATGTGTGCGGAGAGAGGGAGTTCTCCCCCAGTTGCCCCCCCCCCCCCCATCAATCCGCGCCCCTTACTACAATCATTACATTTTTTGGCATGTCTACATTTACCTACCCATCTTATACAATGTATATTTATTGTCTGTCTGAACACTGAGGCAACAATATCTGCGATAAGTGATAAACACGTACCTTCCAACTGTGTTGAAAATAACACAGAGACTATACGATTTAAATATGAAACCATTATGTATAACAAACAAATAGACATGTATTGATTTGCAGTTAGAGAAATAAGCAAAAAAAAAAAAAAAAGGACAAAATAGGCTGGTAAATTTCATCGCTAGTATGTTTGCCATTTGTCGTCTCGTAAATCTGTGTTTCTGTCAGTGTGATGTAGAAAAATCAGTGCATCTACTCAATGCGCGAGAAACCAACATTCTGCATGCAAGTAAGTTGGATTGTTAAAACCGAAAAGAACGCAAACATCATGTTCTGAAGAACTACAGTCCATAAAAGGACGAGCAACAGAATTTTTCCTGGAGTTGACAGCCAGGAAACATTTGGAAGAAGAAGAAGAAGAAGAAGAAGAAGAAGAAGAAGAAGAAGAAGAAGAAGAAGAAGAAGAAGAAGAAGAAGAAGAAGAAGAAGAAGAAGAAGAAGAAGAAGAAGAAGAAGAAGAAGAAGAAGAGAGAAGAAGAAGAAGAAAGAAGAAGAAGAAGAAGAAGAAGAAGAAGAAGAAGAAGAAGAAGAAGAAGAAGAAGAAGAAGAAGAAGAAGAAGAAGAAGAAGAAGAAGAAGAAGAAGAAGAAGAAGAAGAAGAAGAAGAAGAAGAAGAAGAAGAAGAAGAAGAAGAAAAAGAAGAAGAAGAAGAAGAAGAGAAGAAGAAGAAGAAGAAGAAGAAGAGAAGAAGAAGAAGAAGAAGAAGAGAAGAAGAAGAAGAAGAAGAAGAAGAAGAAAGAAGAAGAAGAAGAAGAAGAAGAAGAAGAAGAAGAAGAAGAAGAAGAAGAAGAAGAAGAAGAAGAAGAAGAAGAAGAAGAAGAAGAAGAAGAAGAAGAAGAAGAAGAAGAAGAAGAAGAAGAAGAAGAAGAAGAAGAAGAAGAAGAAGAAGAAGAAGAAGAAGAAGAAGAAGAAGAAGAAGAAGAAGAAGAAGAAGAAGAAGAAGAAGAAGAAAAAGAAGAAGAAGAAGAAGAGAAAAAGAAGAAGAAGAAGAAGAAGAAGAAGAAGAAGAAGAAGAAGAAGAAGAAGAAGAAGAAGAAGAAGAAGAAGAAGAAGAAGAAGAAGAAGAACAAGAAGAAGAAGAAGAAGAAGAAGAAGAAGAACCTTTAGTTGACTGTCTGTGAGTCCGGCAGGAACAAGCACAATACGGAAGCACCTTTGTAATTGAGGACAGAGAATAGTAACTATGCCTGACACTGCGCCAGATAACGCGCACATGAAAGCACACACAAAGATACACATCATTATAGCAACATTGCGATCGGATATTATTAAATTTGTATTGCGTTATGGCCAATCCTATACAAGCCATAATGCTGGTATGTGTTTGTAACATTAATTAATGCAATCATATGCACAACACGCCATGTGATTAAGAGCTAGAATGTTTGTTAAATATGAGTTTTATCGATTCCGAGTCTTTTTTATCATTTTCCCAGTAATGTTCCACACAAAAAAAAATTTGATAGCTTTCTCTAGGATTGTTATTACAACATGCCTAACGTTTCTTGTTTATCTAAGGGATATACATTTACATATAATGCCGATACTGTTGCTGCACTAAATTTATTACAATAGCATGGACCAAGAAGAAAAGAAACATTGACGTCCTTCAAAAATATCATGGAAAATTAACCGTAAACAGTATCGTCTCACGGAAACTTAAATACTTTGGTCAAATCAAATGTAAAGGTAAAAAAAAAGCCAAGAGCAGGGTACCCGGTAAGAAGTGCAGGGGGTCAGTCACTACAAATATCAGAAGTAACAGACATCTTGGGCAGAATGGTGATACAGTACCCAAATCCTTCAAACCGTGCAGCGATGAGAGCAACGTTCCGAAAAGACCTGCAACAACAACAAGATAATGATCAGTATTGTCAGAATTAGAGGGCACGATGTAGGATTAGAGGCTATAGTAGAGGAAATCGTCGTCGTCGTCATCACTATCATCATCAGCATCTTCTTCTTCTTCTTTTTCAGTTGCTGCTCCTTTCATCCTGGATAATCTGCACCAATGGGTGGTGAATTGATAAATGACAAGGCAGATGTGATCAAGGCCGTATGGGAACAAGCAAAGGAATCAGTAAAGAAACAAGAATAATCTGCACCAATGGGTGGTGAATTGATAAATGACAAGGCAGATGTGATCAAGGCCGTATGGGAACAAGCAAAGGAATCAGTAAAGAAACAAGAATAATCTGCACCAATGGGTGGTGAATTGATAAATGACAAGGCAGATGTGATCAAGGCCGTATGGGAACAAGCAAAGGAATCAGTAAAGAAACAAGAATAATCTGCACCAATGGGTGGTGAATTGATAAATGACAAGGCAGATGTGATCAAGGCCGTATGGGAACAAGCAAAGGAATCAGTAAAGAAAGAAAAAGAATATGGCCTAGAGAGAGAAAAATTTCACCTAGGTATAACCAGAGGGTCTGGCCAGCTCACTACACTCAGAGGAAAGGCAGAGAATGACCAGAGATCTGTGATGTCAGTTCTTGACTCAACCCAACTCAACTCAGATTACCCTGAATGTGACTGTTGGCACCTTATGTTTGTTCTAAAGCTAAGCTGTGATATCTGCGCCTGTCAACCCCCCTTCCCCCACCATCCGATTATAGCAAACCCAGAATTGCTTGCCTTTTACTGCATGCTTACTAAGGGGCAGGCGGCAACCGACGAAATAAATTATATAAACGCAGGGATTGTAAGGTATACAAACACACAGGAATCTGAATGTTTTGCCTTATAATGACTGCTGTGCCTCTGCTAAAGAAACACCTACTGGGGGAGCTGTTTATATAGTTAACATTTCATGAGAAATGAGTTCATGTGTATAGATGATTTATGACAGAAGAAGTGTAAATGTGTAACAACTGTAACAAACTGCATGTTTTTTTTGTTTTTCTCATGCTAAATGAATGGCCTAAAGCAGTGTTTCCCAGACATTCTTTGGTCGCGGCGCTTTTTTTTTTTTTCAATTAAAAATTTTCCACGGCGCCATAACCTAAGTAGAAGTATGACTATTCGTGTCTAGGTTAAATAAATTATGAATCCTTGACAATATTTCGCGGCGCCCCTGTGAAGAAGTGGCGGCTCTCCGGGGCGCCACGGTGCACAGTTTGGGAATCACTGGCCTAAAGGTTTCTGTTGAGAACAATACATTAATGCCTTGTCGTGATGGGGTGGTAGCTTCTCGTCCTAACGCTGGCCCGGCCGGCCCGAACGCTTTTTGTTAGAACGCCAGCCAGGAAGATTTGCAGACAAAATGTGATTGTTCTCTAGTCGACCATGCCTAAAATGTTGACCACATAACTAATCAACTGATTTATACAACAAAACGTCCAACAGCATATACAACATACAACATACACTACTGGTATGTAAGCGGTCCTTCGCTGTTGTTTTGCACAGTAAATTCAGGCATATCGTAATGTATAATATCAAGTAATGGTAAAATCAAAGACATATCAATGAATGTGTTAGGCAATGCCCATTGGTTATACAGCCGGCGCATCAGGCATAAGATGCTAGAGGCATACTTATATTGACTAGTCATCAAATATGGGTGATGTGGTGGATATAATGGAAGTCCACCATTTACTTCCCATGAGCCGCCGTGGTCTAGCGGCTAGACGGTCGCCTTGGATCGGAAGGTCGTGGGTTCGGTGCCAGACAGGAGCTGGACTTTTTCGAAAAAAAAAAACTTGGCTCCCAGGTCGACTCAGCCTTGAGTGGGTACCAGGTACAGTCCTGGGAAGAAGAGGCGGCCTGTGGGATGCTGACCACATTACCAACCAAGTGCCGTTGGTCTATGAAATATAGGTCTAGCCCTATATACCCAATACGCCTGACAGGCGTAGAAAAGGGTCCTTTACTTTTATCATTTACTCTCCAAGACCATGCCTGGTGACCTGTTTTAGACTCAGTCAACTTGGGAGTTAATTCACTTTTTAAAAAATTTCAAATCAGCCCAGTGTGGATACGAACACCAGATATTCCGACTGGCAGGCGGACGCCTAACCACGTCACTACTGCAATGTTTTTTTTTTTTTTTTTTTTGTAGTCGTCAGAAAATTTTAACAGTATTTATCAACCTAATTTATGCACATCATAATAAAGACATTATAAAACAGGAGACTGTCTGTGTGCATCTGGCTGCCAAAAATCGATCACTATGTACTCAAACTCCGTCGCAAATGAAACTACCACAACAGTCTCTTCTCAGCAGAATAATCTCATTTCAAGATAATGAGCTCAGAAAATATTACGGGTAGCATTCGTATATTGTTCGAGTAGTCTCAGACAGACGTGCGATACATTGCTCCAGAGCCTTCAGACAGACATTCAGAGAAGACTGAAAACTTTTCATTATTTTCCGTGCCAGATAAAGAGCGATCGAACGGATGAACGAAAAAAACTTTAATTCCAAATGGTTACAAACTGAACACATAGGCGCATCTTATATTCGACCATTTCAAGCAATAATCAAACATATGTTCAAATTTCAAAATGCATTGCATAGAAAGAATGCAATAGAAAAATACAAAGGCATAGATGACGAGTGCATACTTTCATATATACATGCAAGAATACTCGCACTCACACATCGCAGACACACACGACCACACACACAGAGGCGCGCACATTGATAACACACACACATACACACACGACATAAAAAGATACACACAGTCACAGATAGAAAGCATACATACGGACCCAACAAGCATGCACAGACAAAGGAAGCACACATAGTCATAACACGTACACACAAATACGACAAGCACACAGAAAACACACACCGATAAAACATACACAGGCATACGTACTCTCACAGATACAAGACATACCCATATACACACCAACAGACACACCAATAGACACAGACTATTATTATACTAGATCAGTTAAAGTAACGTTAATCTTCCCAAATAGAGTAGGTCACTTTTCATTCTCAAGTTTGTTGGGCTGGTAGACTTTCCTAAAGCTTACGGTGTGTGTCCGCTCTGTTGTTGGCTTTCTGTGTCGTCTTGCATTTACGTTTTCATTCCGAGAAAAAAGTATACCTGCGATATAGGTTGCAGCACTCTCTGGGTGGGTTGTGTTAGGGCCAGTTTCTCTATGTTTTGACGGCCATACCAACCCCGGTTTAATCTGCAGTCCTGCGTGAGTAAGGATTGTTCAGTTCCATGAGTTGAGCAGAGGTGAGCTAAGGTGAGCTGAGGTGAGCTAATGTGAGCTGAGGTGAGCTGAGGTGAGCTGAGGTGAGCTAAGGTGAGCTGAGGTGAGCTAATGTGAGCTGAGGTGAGCTGAGTTTCAATACCAGTGATGTCAGTAGCAGTCTGATCACCCGCCCGTCGTGCCTCCCTGCTGCATCACTCTCACCAGACCACCAGACTATGGTGATGCATTTGCTCCTCCGCATTGTACAACTTGCTCTTATAAAGCCTTCACCACTGCCTTATCATACATCAGTATTTCACCAAGTTGCGGAGAGCCAGCCAATCCAGCCTGTTAATTTCCCAACACACCAGCAAACCACGCATAAAAGCTCCACACAATGCTCTTTACCCGTTATCTCCGAAACGAACCATGCCTGTCCTCACCTTCCTAAGCAAGCTTTCTGTGTCCGTTTCAATCACGATATGTGTGTGTGTGTATGTGTGTGTGTGTGTGTGTGTGTGCGTGCGTGCGCGCGCGCGAGTTGGTCATGTTCTTTAACCAGAAGAAAGCTGCGGTGACCGCCTCCGCCTCTATTTTTAAGCTGGATGTTGTGGTATCATAAGCCAGGCTCTCCTGCACCAAACATCAACCTTTAGCTTTTGCTAAGCACCCCCAAGCATGTCTTTTGCCTCTTGACACAGAACCGTCTGTATAAATATCAATTCCATGATTAACCAAGAAGCTCAACTGTTATGCGTGACCGTATTACGATTGTACTAAATGAAATAGTGAAAGAATTTCAATTCTCGACTGATCTATAAAATACTGGTCTGGCCCTATATGCCCAATGCGTCTGAAGGCGTGTAAAAGGGTCCTTTACTTTCAGCTCTTGTGAGCGGCTGTATCGCAGTAGATAAACTCTAGTCACCAGTCAAAATGTCTTTACTTGGAATTCAAACTGATCGGATTTAGGCAAGAAGAAAAGGACAACAAATCCCCGATTGACCTAACCTAAATCTTTTACCAACAAAGTCCTCGGAAGTACAGACGGCCGGAGTAATGCTGATCAAGTGACCCACTGGACTTTACAATACGAGTATGAGGAGCATCATATGCCAAATTAGTTTTTGGCGCGAATAGGGTTCTTTACTTTGTTAACCTACTTTCAGTCCTTAAACTTTTGCGCGCACATTTTCAAATTCTGGTGAAATAAAAAAAAAAAAAACCTGCCCTCCTATGTCGTGGAGCTATATCGATCACAGCTATTAGTTTTCTCATGTCCTTATGATTTATTAATTTATAATTGCACAGGTGCTGCGGTTTTCTTAAAGCGGTAATTGTTTAATCTGTGTCGGACTGATAATATGTGAACTCCCTAAAAATATAGTGTACAGTAAGTGACACAAATCCTTTACATTAAACCAGAAGCGTGGAATTGTGCTAGAAATCCTTTCACATGTGCAGCGACACGTGGTGATTATTTTGTTTGCCTATCCCTAATACAATAAGATATTGTGTCCATCTAACTTACACAGATAGACCATTAAAGAGACTAGAAGGGAGGTCTAAATATACATGGCTAACCTTGATCCTTACGACACCATTAACCATCTGATAAAAAGGGACCAGGCCACCATCTTCAGACTCAGAACACAACATACTCCACTTAATGGACATCTAAACAAAATACAGCCACAACACTCCCCAGAGTGCCAGCTACATAACTACCCCTACGAAACTGCTGATCACCATCTTTTTTGAGTGCCCAAAACTCAGCCATACTAGACGAATGTTACTTTTTCCGAGACCAGACAATTAGAACTCCTCGTGCGGAGGAAAAGAACAGCTTGTGAAAGCATGCAAATTTCAGTACATGGCATTGGGCCAGAGGGCGAAAGCTCATGCGACGCTGGATCGATAGGAACAACAACAGAAACAATCTAACTCATGGGAGGTAGAACCAAGTGATTAACCAACTGCGAGGGAAAAGCTAATAAACTGAGTTTTAGTTATGCAAATGAGAGTATGACAGTATAATACGAATCAAATTCACTATTCAAAATAAGTGCTTATTGTGTTTTTTTTTTCTTCAGGCTATTCCTTCTACAAACAAGCGTTTTTATGTTTTGCAAAGTTTGCGGTCACTACATTAACTGTAAACATGCTAATAGTATGCTTTGAATCTGACTCTGGTTTTTTTCATATACAGCAAAGGTTAACTAACGAAAACTATATCCATGCTATACTGCTTATCAGCCGACTAATAACAATTATTTCCAAAGAAACCTTCACAGGAAATTGTAATGCATAAAATGTTATATTGTGCTCGCTTTGAATATTATTTTATCTCTGCATTGTATGTTTCTGCTCATGTTTATGCAAGCGTAATTGTGACTTTGAAAACACGGTGATGGAGGGTGAAGATAAAGGAAGGCTAGGCAGGGGTCGACCACCGCGAATATGGATACAGGATATTGAAGAAGCATTGGCTCTGAAAGCATATGGGGCCGAAAAGAAGGCTAGGGAAAGGGACACATTCAGGCGTGCCGTGAAGAGAGCACGGTTCGAGAACGGACTTGATAACTGATGATGATAATGATGTTTATGCTGTCTGCTGTATATGCAAGCTTTCTTAACATATCTGTCGTGCTTAGTAACACAGTTTGAGAGAGAGGAAAACAGAGAGATAGTGGGAGTGAGACGCACACACACACACACACACACACACACACACACACACACATATATATATATAGTCTTGTCAGCGAGTACCCTGAAATACTTTATGTAGATTTTCAACTCCAAATGTTGCCCAGGCAGCGCCGGTACTTAATTTATAACTTACCCCTGACGTCACGACAACGACACGGGAGACATTCCCAATAAATTCTAGGGTGTTCAGGTTGTAGTTTCTCGCGATTTATCTACAGTAAACTTTAGGTTTAGGGTTAGGGTAATGGTTAGGGTGAGGGTTAGGATTAGGGTTAGGGTTAGCATTAGCAGACACTAGATTAACACTCAAAAAAAAAAAAAAAAAAAAAAAAAAAACACCACACAACAGCACACTTCCACCCCTTGAAATAATGGACTGTCAGGTGAGCTGTAGATTTCCCACGGGGATTTCCTGTTTGGGGTACTTTATAAATTAAGAACAGCAGCGGTACTTAATTTATAACCTACCCCGCCTCAGCGCCGTTAGGCTACTCTTTTTGATTTACAACTTTCAAGGGATTTTCTTTTTACGTGCGCAACAATGCACACGGGCGTCCGATCTCACTACTTAGAGACAGGGGCAAATTACTAGACGTCCAAGTCGACGTCAAAAAAATCCCAGCCCTTACCGGGGATCGAACACCATACCTCGAGACCACGCAGCCCCAGTGTTACGAAGTGATACAAGCCACTCTGCGCACAGGACGCCAGGTTCAATTTTCTGAAGCATTCTCTATGAGTCCGTTACAGTGGTGTTGAAGAGTAATTTACACATGCCTGACTGAAAAAAAGATCCTGACGCTTGGAGGGATCGAAATTCGACAACTGACTCCGTAACAATGAAAACTCAACACAAACGACAATAATGTTTAATTAAAGAAGACAGAAAAACATAGATACATCTTCTTATTTTACCTTCTCCAGTTGAGGTTATTTGTAATATTATTATTTATTTTGCACATATTACATGGCAAGGTGCGGCGTGTGTGGCTTAGGCGGTGCATGTCCGACTCTAATTCCAACGTACCGCGCTCGAAACCCACTGCTGGGTGCGCGGATTTGTTATCGTTGCATGGGGCGTCGCAGGTCGCCCTTGCCTGAAATGGGTACCAGGATGGCTGTCCTGTTGAAGTAAAGACGTCCGGCGTAATGCTGACCACATTACCCACCCAGTGCCGATTGTTCTATACAAATATGGGGTGCTCTTCCCATATGACCGATGCGCCAACAGGCGTGAACAGGGGTCTTTACTTTATTTTTGTAACTACATGGCAAGCGTAAACTCGTTCAGCGATGCAACCCTTGTACTTACCTGAGGGCCGGTGTGGTGCTGACCACATCACCCAACAAGTGCCGATTGGTCTATAAAATAAAGGTCTAGCCCTATATGCCCATTATGATTGACGGTGTGGAGAAAGGTCCTTTACAGAAATTGAAACTCCGGTAGGTCGAGAACTATGAAACGGGTTCACTAACCTCTAGGCCACAGAGCTACATACACACGGCTTCGTTTGTAAAAAGTTAGTAGCAATTACTTGAACATAAATAGATTAAATAAAGACATTTTTTTTTAAATTCTGTCTTTCACTACATAAGAAAAATCTTTTTAGGAAATTATAGATGATCACTAAGACTGCTCTTTTCTGAGACTTCTGATTATATCTTGTGAAGCTTTTTAATGCAAAATGACCTTGTTATTACTTTAGTTTTATTGATTAGTATCTATCCATTGTCTATCTGTCAGTCTGTCTGTCAATTAAGTTTGTTCTCTTGTCTGTCAAGTTGCTTCTTTTTTCTTGTTATTTGACTAATTAGGCCTGTTTTTAAGCCTTCGAGTAATACTGATTGGGGTGTGTTCGCCTGATTGTCTATTTGTCTTACGTATGGCTTTTCATGTGCTCATGAAAATTTTGTTTTTGACCTCTATCTGTTGCCCCTGGTGTGGGGGTGGTGTGTGTGTGTGTGTTTGTTGTCGAGTGTGTTTTGAAACATACACAATAAAAAGAACAAAAGATCGAATGATTGTCGTCTACCTCTTGTGACATGAATCGAAGTGTATCGAACCTCAGCTTTTAAATTTATACTCAAGACAAAGCAATAGCAGAAGCACACTATGTAAATGAAGGAAAGGTATAACAGACATCGTAACAGTAGACGACGAGGCAAACAATAGTTTGTCTACCACATATCTTAGCTTGATGCAGATGACTAGACGTTATCCGAAGCTTAAGAACAATTACAGGGCATAACAATAGCTTTATGAAGTGAAAAATATAGCATTAAAGTAAAGGCATGAAAATCAATAATTAGGTTTGTTAAGTGTAATGGACCATACAATTCACCCATCTTAAACTCACCAGAGTATCGCATCAAATCACTGTTCTTGTCCTGTCCACGCCACGTGGCAATCCATCAAAACATATGTTTTTGTTTTCACATGCAATTTTTCAAATTTGCCTGTCACTTGTCACAATGTTTTCGAGTTTATTGCTTATCCTAATAGTGGGTTAGTCGGGGTCTATGGCTTAAGCGTTGCAAACGCGCTTCGTAATGCCAGGATGCCGGGTTCGATCCCAGCTGTGGGCTTTGCGCCTTGTGTTGGTTTCGACAGTGGTATCGAGAAACCGACAGTCCAAAAAGCAATAGCAAATTACTGGGGGTAAACTTTCCTAGAAAAACCACAGCCAAAAAAAAAAAAAAACATGCTGGGGTTGGTTCTGCAACGTCCTGCAAAGGATACGCAACTAACTAACTTATAATAGTAGTTTGGAGTCAGGGTATTTTTTCTGCTGGCAGGTAACCGTTGGGAGCCGCCGTTGTGTAGCGGCTAGAAGCTCGCCTGCAGATGCGAAAGTGGTGGGTTGAGGTCCTGACGGAGCTAGACTATTTGAAAAAAAAATGACCTTAGCTCCCAGGCCGACCCAACATTATATAGGTACCAGATAAAGTCCGGGGAAGTAAAGGCAGACTGCGTGATGTTGACCACAAGTGTCACCTACCAAGTGCCGGTTGCTCTACAAAATTTAGGTCTGGCTCGATATTGCAAAAAAAAAAAAAAAAAAAAAAAAAAAAAAAAAAAAAAAAAATTCGTTACTCACATTTACCAAGTAACAGTACGCAGTACCGGCACCTGATTTCAGCAACCATTTTTTTTTTGTAACTACTCTGATAGGTCAAGTTAGTTGCGTTTTTAACAAGTCGCTGCAAAACCAATACCAGCGTGTTTTGGCTGTTGCGGTTTTCCTAAGCAAATTTTGCATTTAGGAGTTTGTCATTGCACGGAACGGTCAGCTCTCGGTACACTTGTCGAAACCAATGCAAGAAAAACCGTCCACAGCTGGGTCAAACCCGGCACCCATTTCATTACAAACAGAGTTCGCAACGCGGTGAGTACAGGCGTCTCTTATATGACCCCTTGTAGCGAGTACTGGCGCCTCTTATTCTCTTTGTAGTGAGTACAGGCACCTTGTCTATCTATAACAGAAGTCTTGAGTAGATGTTTCCACTGTCGAAGGAGAGGTTAAACAGTTACCTCACTCGGCTGGCCTAGGGGGAACCCTTGGGAGAGGTGGCGGGCCTGTTAAGCATTCCTATCTGTGTATTGTGGAACGACGGAAGAAGGTGATGGGCTGAGTTTAAATTTTACGGTAAAAGTCGAGAAGATCGACTTCATTGCACTGGGTTTCATGCCATTTGGTTCGGTATCCCTCCACAGAACGGCTAGCCGCCTGCCGAGAACGCCGCACAGAGCATGAATTCCGTGGCTGCGGCGACGATCCCCAAGGATCTCCGTAAAAAATTAAACTCATGAACTGAAGGGCGCAGCCGTTAAACGAGCCCATAACTTTCACAGCGCGAGGCAAACGGCTTGGCCACACACGCCAAGGATACCACAAGGGCAGAGCTAGAGAAGAGAATGCAGACAACTGTTGGTAAATGGTCTCAGTTTTCCTGAAGGTGGACAAAGAATTATACTACTGTGACAATTGCTACCATCACCCGACAAGTATGGTCACTGCCAAAAAAGACAGCAATGAAAAACTACCTTCTTCAAAGATGCCTAAATTAACCACTATTCCAGATGCACTACAACGAAACAGTAAAACAACGTT
>CAJHNH020003589.1:0-17500 GCA_905116865.2 Candidula unifasciata | reverse complement strand
GGGGGATAACAGAGAAATGTTTTAAATTGCGCGTTTCGGAATTTATTGAGGAAAAACAACGGGTTAGCCGATAGAAATGTAACAAGACACACGCACACACGCATGAACGCACACTGGCACACAAACAAATACACACACACATACATTTACACACAGGTACATACATATATATTAGGAAAGAAACAGAGGAAGTGGTTTGTGCGAGAAATAGTGAAGGATAGAGAGGGCGAGTTGCAGACAGTTATTTTCTTTTGACGGCTAAAAATTCCCTAATGCTATAAACGCTCCTCTTGTCTTTTGTATCCGTATTTTAATATCTGTTATCATTTCGCACATCTTTGTCTACATCGCTGTCCAAATAGGTGTACGTCTCCGCGTCTTTTAATGGGATGCTATTAAGAGAAACCACATTACTTTTTACCTGACATATTCTCATTATCTGTGTCTTTCCCTTGTAGATCTGGCTGCTGTGATCTCGCGTCAAGTATATTTAATCTATCATGATTCTGATTCCTCAAGTGGGACAGAAGAGAAATGTGATCAGCGAAGTCCAGATCATCCAGCTGTTCTGTAGGGGTCCACTGAATTCATTCTTTATGTTTGTACTTGCTGTCTTCATAATCCAGTCTACTGCCAGCAAATATACGAGAGGTGACAAAATACATCCCTGTCGCAGACCTGTTTTTATTTCAGATACATCTACAAGCGGGAGTCCCCTTGGCTGATCAGCTGGACGCTTCCTGCCGATCGGAAGGCTCGCTCCCTGGCGTAGACGGACTTTTTTCAAAAATTACCTTCGCTCCCAGGTCGACCCAGCCTTGAGTGGGTACCGTGTGCAATCGCAGGATGTAAAGGCGGCCGGCGTGATGCTGACTACATCACCCATCCAGTGCCTATAAAATATAGGTCTAGCCCTATATGCCCTATACGCCTAATGGCGTGGAAAAGGGTCCTTCAATTTTTTTACTTATATCTTTTCTTATGAAGAACTCGACATTTCGTGTCTTCATATTTTGACTTTACTAAGTTAATAATTTTCTTTAGGATTCCATAGTGCCGCATACATACAAACATACATAATACATATACATATACAGTGCATCAGCGACCCTTATCCATTGTGGCTTTTTTTTGTTTTTTGCATTGTTATATTTCGTCTTGGATTAAACTTTTTTGTTTGTCTTTGATGGTGATCTCTTATTATTACTGTTACTTCTATCACAACAACCACAACTAATACCACTACCATGACTACTACCATATCCACTACTACTATTCATTTGTTATTAATATTATAATAATATTATTTATTTTTTGAATTATTTTGGTTCTACAAAGACTCTTTGGTTTTGTAATACTCTCAGATTATTCCTTTCTATTACTCACTAACCAACATCATCATTTGTTGGATGTTTGTGATTTTACTCAGTATTTACAAAACATTGTGTAGTTCGCCATTACTTTTTGTAACTTTCATACCGTTGCTAAAATCAACCCAAATGAAGTCTTCTGCCAAATCGCTTGCTAACCTAAAATCCTGGTATGTCGACATTTTAAAACACTGTTCATAATCCCCACTGCAAAGATATGGAATCTCTTAGTGTTTTCTTCCATAAATTTCTTTCTTTCAAGAAACAAAGTGAATGAGACAAAAGACTTGTGGGAATTATTTGGATGTAAAGACAACCCACGTAAAAATAAGAAGTAATGATCTCTTTTTACGCAAGTGGAGTTTGGCGCATATGATGCTCTTATCTGGATTACTAAGTATTCCATGGTTATTGTGGGTCACCACACTTGTAGCCTTTATTTCCACTGACATTTTGGTTACCTCTTGTGGTCTAAGTCTAGCGGAGCTCAAAGGTGAGTTTAAGGAATTATAGGCGATGCAGATTTAAACGAGAGCTTCTTGAATTCAGATACGTGTCTAGTAACAGCGCTACCGTGGCTTCTTGTCGAAGTACAGGTAATTAAACTATAGGACCCTTTTCCACGCCTTTAGGCTTATTAGGCATATAGGGATAGACATATATTTTATAGACCCATCGACAGTTGGTGGTTGATGAGGTCAGCATCACGCTCGCCGCCTTTACCGATCAGGGTTTGTATCTGGGTCGATCTTGGAGCCAAAATCATTTTTTTGAAAAAAAATTAATGAATAAAGTCCTAACCATCACGATCCGAACACACAACCTTCTGATCCGCAAGCAAGCGTATAGCCACTATACCACGGCACCTTCTTAAACTATATTCTTTCATAAACAGGATTCATCCAGAACATGAAATTATAACAATACAGGCGTGTGTGCAAATTGCTACGATATAAAGACCTCCGAAGTGATGGATAATTTAACCCTTTCGCTGCTGTGGGACATAATCTCCGTCACGCCTTCAAATATACATTGTCACATTCATGTGTCTATCAGATATACCCTTTCACACCAGCTGCCAAACACATACTAATTCATTAGACCCTAGTCTAACCTTATAACCCTCTTTATGGGTTTAACGTATTAATACGTTTTCAGTTTTCCTGCCCTCGTCGATAAGGACGTATTAATACGTCTTCGACATTTCTTACAGATTGTTGAGAACCGTAATTCTCGGTGGTGAAATGGCAATAAACATTACCTAAATTTGATTAAATTGACATATTTACCTACACTTAAGGAACATTTCTCCAGTTAATACGGAACAGAGGAAAATAAGATAAGACGCAGAAGAGCTTCTAAG
The DNA here is from genome assembly GCA_905116865.2 of Candidula unifasciata. Classification (NCBI taxonomy): domain Eukaryota; kingdom Metazoa; phylum Mollusca; class Gastropoda; order Stylommatophora; family Geomitridae; genus Candidula; species Candidula unifasciata. The sequence goes on along the minus strand of CAJHNH020003589.1, from coordinate 14,767 downwards.
ATTCGGAGTCCCTCAACACAAATGGAAGTTATCAATCTTGTTCTCCAATCTGTACAATTTTATATTATATACCAAACACTTCAAACGTTAAGCGGCGTCTGCGGCTTAGGCGTTGGGAGTCGGACTCGTAATTCCAAAGTACCGCGATCGAAACCCACTGGTTGCTGCGTTGATTTTTATAATGGTATGGGGCGTCGCAGGTCGACCCAGGTTAAAATTGGCACCAGGATGGATGTCCTGGGAATGTAAAGACGGCCGGCGTAATGCTGACCCCATTACCCACCTCCTGCCGATTGGTCTGTACAAATATTGGTGCTCTTTCCGATGCACCTAAGGACGTAAAAAAGGATTTTAACTTTTTAAAATAAAAAAAAAAATGTTTTTTTACTTACCTCAAATGTTAAAGCAATCAAAAATGGAGGTTCGTGAAAGACTTGCAATATAAAAAAGAGTTTCGAAAGACATAAATTATATATATTCCCCACACACACACATTCATATATATATATATATATATATATATATATATATATATATATATATATATATATATATATATATATATATGTATATATATATATATATACATATATGTATATATATATATATATATATATATATATATATATATATACCAAAATAAAAGACAACAATATTTTGTTTAAACTAAGCTTTTTGGAAAACCAGAAGGCAAGCCAGTGATAGGCAGAGATCGAGATAATTGGGAAGAAAATAGAAGAAAAATAGAGTGCTTAAGATGCATTAAACTAATTTTTTTCCCAGAAGCATTAAATAATGATATAAGATACTTGGGAACAGGGGCGGAATGGGGGGTTTTAACTTAACATATAGATTATTCAACAAATGTATCATCAAATTTTAACATACGACAGTGATAGCCGGAAAGCCACTAAAATCTTAGAACCTTTCCACGACTTCAGGCTTATTAGGCATATAGGGCTAGATCTATATTTTATGAAGACTACTAATACTTCTATTCTACGGTCTCGTCCTTTCCCCCATTGAATACGCTCTGGCCATCTTCACTGTCAGTGCTACCCAGATTGACCGACTCGAAAAGGTGCAAAATAAAGCCATGCGCATTATTTTGGGATGTACAAGAGACACATCCTGAGGTATCTACTTGACTTTCCAACAATGAACCAAAGGATCAGGATGTGGAGGGCTCAGACATACCTTAAAATATGTGCTGATAAGAAACACCCACTGCATCAAGCGCTTTTTAGTGAAAAGAATGACAGACTGAAGAGGGGAAAATCGTGGCTAGGTCGGGCAGAAGATATTAGGCAAATATGCAGCCTAACCGACATCATACCTGGTGCAGAATAAATGCCTGTGCCTCAGGCGTTTATTTGTACATTTTCCTGTATTGTCACACTCAAGAGGCGATGTAGAGAAGAGAATCCTGTTGCTGTTAATGCATAGGTCAACGCTCTCATCAGTGGAAATTCAGACGAAGCAGATGCACTAATCCATACAGACGGATCCGTTATACGCCAAAAAAGAAGCTCATGGACATTCACAGCACGCTCAGCGGGCAGAACAGTCAAAGAAGCCAACGGCGCCTTCTCCATGACAACCAGCAGCATGACGATGGAGGTGATGGCAGTGACTCAAGCGTTTGCCTGGCTTGAAACACAAAAATACACGCGCGTATGTATACTCAGTGATTCAATGAGTGTGATCCGGAGAGTTCAGGCAGGTTCAGTGCGAAGACAATGGCTTGAATCATTACAGAAGTCCACTGTGCGTGGAGTCACCTTTATTTTTGTTCCGGGACACACAGGCGTCGATGGGAATGAAAGAGTTGACAGGTTGGCTGGATCCGCTATTACTACCGACGGTCAGCCTATGGATCATGCTGATATTTTCAATGCCCTCAGAGAAATGGGAAGAATAGAGGACTTTGATGGCAGTGAATCCACATCACTCGCCAGAATGGCAGACTTGGGAATTAAGATCGGCACAGCAAAAAACGATATGCACACCAGAAACGCCAGAAGACTTGTTAATCAACACAGAACTGGTACTATAAGCCATCAGACGTTGGAGATTATACTGAGGGGAGGATCTGAGCACCCATAGACATGTCCGGAGTGCAATGATGATAACCCAACTAACTAACTAACTAACTAACTATATTTTATAGACCAATCGGCACTTGGTGGTTGATAAGGTCAGCATCACGCTCGCCGTCTTTACTGGTCAGGGTTTGTACCTCGTACCCGCATTCTGATTTAAAAAAAAAACAAAACGCTGGAGACATTGATGAACATTAAATGGATGAATTCTCGAGGACGAAATCTCGAAAGATGAAAACGTAAGAGATGTCTAGACAATGATTGGCATAACAGTTTTAAGACAAAGACGACGACGATATACTAGGTATATCTTGAGGATAAACGAACAGAGAATCGCCAAAAAGGCGCTGACATAGGAAACAAACAAAGAAACGAAAAAAATTATAGAGAAACTGAAGTTTAAAGTTTGAACAACGAAACAACGTCATGGCCCACGGGTAGTAACCCATAAGTGCTCCGTTCTTCTTTTAACTCAAGCCTGAGTCCGAAGTGTATAAGCTCGGTAGCACCAGCGAGGATCCTGAAATACTTTGGGTATATTTTTCAACTCCAAATTTTGCCCGGGCAGCGTCGTTAGGCTACTTTTTTTTCGATTTCCAACTGCCAAGGGATTTTTTCTACGTGCGTAACAATACACACGGGCATCCGATCTCACTACGCAGGGAAAAGGGGGAAAAACTAACTATAAGACCAATTAAAGGTGAAAAAAATTCAAGCCCTAACCGGGGATTGATCCCAGCACCTCTAGCACTCGAGGCGGACACCATGCCCCGAGACCACGCAACCCTCTCAAGAAAAACTAAGACCAACAACAAGGAGAGAAGCCAGGAATGTTGTACTGGACTCCATCCATGATATCGACAAGAAGGCACAGGTTTCAACAGAATGAAGGTGAAGACTATGAGCACTACATGGCGAATAAATGGCACAACAGTATAATAATTAAAAAAAAAATGTATTTAATACACTGTTTATTTCTATGCTTAACGTTTTTTTTTTATCATCATCATCATCATCATCATTAATATACTTGTCATGTTGTATGTTAGGATATTTATTTACAATAACTAATTAATTATCATTATAACATAATGCATTCAATAAGATTTTTCTAAACTCTCAATGCATTTCGAATTCTTATTACTTATCTGGATCCAATAGCATCATTTATAAAAAAAAAATAATAATAAAAAACAACAAAGAAGAATCGACTTACTGTCGTTTTACGAGCATGTCGTAAAATGCCACTAATGACATATTTCTTTAACCATATAAAATGGGCAGAAAGGTGAAATATTGCAAACCACATGTAAGCCACAACACAAAGTTTGCACCAACCACCACTTTAAGAGCGTTAACAGCAAATGCCGTTGTAATCCGATTTCTGATCTTGTCTTTAGGAATCGGTTAAGGTCTATAATCCTCTCAGATGTTCACGAAACTAGATGTTTTCATAAATCTTTTACCGGGATCTGTCGCCCACTTTTCATGATTAGAGAGTATAAATACATTAGCTTTTACGTACTGAAAATATAAGGTTATAATGCAGTTCTGGCCTCCACCACCACCACCACCACCTCTTCTTCTTCTTCTTCTTCTTCTTCTTCTTTTTCTTCTTCTTAGCCCCAGGTTTTGAGGAGGCACTGGGTGCGAGTTTTGGTATGTGCTACGCAGATGCTGGTATTTACGGCCCCAGCTATGCCATCTATCCATCGCTTAAGTGGTCGACCTCTGGCTCTGCTTCTATTGTCTAGATGACAGGGCTTTTTGTGGTTTACTGTCTGGTGTTAGTCCTAACACATTTCCAAACCATTTGATCTGTTGTCTCTTGTAGTTTAATACTGGTTTCATCCCAACGTCTTTCCTGATATCGTCATTCATGTTCCTGTTATTTCTAGTTACATTTAGGATTCGCCCTAAATATTTCATTTCTTTTGTTTCGATTTTTTTGTGTCCCTTGTTTGTTCTGACCACCAATAGTATTGCAGTTATGTTCTTGCTAGTAGTCTCTATAGCTACATGGCTAGGCCGTTGACCTAGCGCTCTAAATGTTGTGGATTAGTTTTATGGATAACGACGTTTGGCTCAAGGGTGCGATTTAGGCAGAGAAATCGGAGATTGCCGCTGGAACTACAAAGTTCGTGCTGAGTGCGACGCTCTTGGCAGTCGGGGTGCGCAGAGATACCAGTCCATATTAGATAAAATGGTTCTTAATTTATAACGTACCCCAAACACGAAATCCCAGTGGGAAATCCACAGCTAACCTGACAGTCCATTATTTCAAGGGGTGGAAGTGTGCTGTTGTGTGGTGCTTTTTTTGAGTGTTCGTCTAGTGTCTTCTAATGCTAACCCTAAAGCTAACCCTAACCCTAAAATTGGCTGTAGATAAATCGCGAGAAACTACAACCTGAACACCCTAGAATTTATTGGGAATGTCTCACGTGACGTTGTCGTGACGTCAGGGGTAAGTTATAAATTAAGTACCGATAAAATCACAGGAGATGAAGTCAGCCCTCTCAACTCCACAGCCTTAGTTGTACTCTAGGTTATAGAGTCATATAGGAGAGTATATAGTTACTACCCGTGTGCCATGATGTCGATCCGTTGTTCAAAACATCAAATCCTCACACAGCAGTATGTGTTATCGGTGTTTCATATACTGTGATCTTGTTGTTACGAGATAGAGCATTTGCTTCTTACAAATTTTGTGGGGCATAGTACATTTTATTTCTAGACTGTTTTCTAAACTGAATAATCTTTTTAATGTAGGTGTGTACTTCTCACATGATAACTAACTGGGGAAAAACAAGTGTGACGACAGCAAATACTTGAAATGAAATACGGGAGGTTGAGAAACTTAAACACAATTTTCACGTTCTACTTTGAACTTCTAAATTCTGCTATTGCAGTGGGTCGGTATGTATGTTATGTTAGCGACTGTTGTAAAAACGAAATTTTGTTTCATTTTTCATTTGTGAAATGAGCAGATTTTTTTTCCGCCAACTGCTTCAGTTGTTGGTGAGAATTAATTAATGATGACAATGAGTAGAAACATCGACACAAAGAAAACATTAAACTGTTGGGTGGGAGGGGTGGGGGGTCTGTTCAAATGTTTTAGGCTCTTGGTGAAAGACTCGTTCCCCCTGTATTTTTTTGGTTTGCAGAAGGAGAAATCCTCACAGAGCCTAACCCCGCACCCACCCCTACCCACCCCAGAAACCGGCGTCCCTGCACGTGAGCAAGGCTATAATTCGCCTACATTTCAAAACTTGCGTGATAAACGTGAACGGTGAACAATGTCTCATTGCACACACCGCACTTTTTGTCATGTGTTCTCTTTCTTGGTGTCGAAGCGATGCCACAATTAGGCGGGCTATTTACCTCCCTTTCCCACCATATTTCCATACCAATGTTGGAACAACTAAAAAAAAAAAAAAAACAGTAGCAAAATTAAGATGTCAGTTGACCCAAAAGACAGACTAGTCGCATAAACAAATTAAGTCAAGATTGTTTAAGATAACTCGCGTAAAATAAAACCAACCACCCAGCATGCCACCCGATGCGTCGCGCGGCATTCTATTTTCAAATTATTATATTGCTCAATCTATTACGTTTTCAGTTGCAGCATTACATATCTGCCATCTGCTGTTTTCTGTGTGGACAACTACAGTAGTCGCTTTAATATTCAGCATAATGGGGCAGATTGATAGGCCAGAAAAAAAAGTAACATATGCAAAAGTTCTATAATTACTCAGTTTTTTCTACCTTACCTATATAATTAAAACACTTTTTTTGAACTGATAGAAAATTGTAATACAAGCGGGATTTTTTGACTTTTTGGTACAGATCAGTACTGTACGAATGTTTTTATGTAGTGTACTGCAAACATTTATTGCAAAGAAAGGAAAGCTGGGTTGGGGTTAGGGCCAGTTCTAGATGTTTTGGGGTCGTTAAAAACATCAGAAACCAGGGAAACCCAGTCTTACCACTCTATAGAATATTAACCTGTCCAGGGTAGGATATTAATAAAGCACCTTATTTACACTGGTTAAAAAAAAAATTCTAAACTAAGGAGTAACTGTACAAACGGGGCAATGTCAGATTGAGATGAAAGAGTCAAAACTGTTAAGTTTTTGCAAAGGTTTCTGATAGAAAGATAGATGACTGTTTCACACATTTCGCCATTTCTTGACACAATTTCTTTCCTCTTACACATAAAGATTTTATGTCGGCGGGCGCGGCTTCCTTCAGCTCATTAATGTACTGTAGTGCTGTCTCAATCGACCCAAATCCTTCCAAATGTGGGACGAGATTTTATCCTGTCATCCAAGGATGCCTCCTCCGCCTCATCTTATTATATCTCATCATCACGTATCACCAATTCAACAATATCATTGTCTGCTATTTTTAAAAATGTATTGTTTGTCATCCATTGTGTAATGTCATCTGCACTGACGTCGTCACATCCCGGTACTTTCTCCAGCAACGAAACAAGTTTACTGTTTTCAACTTCCACTCAGGGTTGCCAGATGAAGAACTTCATTTTATGCCAAACCATTACCCAAAATATGCCAGAAAATGCCAAATAAAGTGTAGCATTGTACATCAAAAGCTCTAGATTGAATTATTCACTGTCAAATTCACTGGAACAAGTGGAAGACACAGCGTAAATCTTTAAGCATTTTCTCAGATGGGATGAAGTCTTTGCAACTCATCTATAATGATGGAATATTTCTTTAATCACCAATAAGGTCACCCTTAAGTGCAGGCGATATAAATCTTTTATTAGGCATGAACATTTAGTTATATGCAACTGTATGTGCTCCAATGTACTCCCCCGACCATGCGCTCTTATTATTTCACTTAGATGATAAATTGTGCGTATTGCACAATGGCAGGTCATGCTTACAGCCAGTTGCAACTCTGCTGCCTTTAACTTTATCATTACTTTGCCTAGGAGTTACTGTTGTAATAAGCTGTAACTGGCTTTTTGACAGTTTTTATCCTGTGTTCTTCGGATTTTTCATTTTTTTTAATATACTACTAATTCTTGGTGCAACAGTGCATTGACACAGATTGAATTATGCTGCCTCTGATCCGTCTAAAGATCTTTTAAACCGTGGGTATGTTTTCTTTCAGTTACTATTATATTTGCGATGTCTTAAGATGCTTTCAATTTTTTTTTGGATGACGTGGCCATTGGTAAATGTAATAAAATCTATCACAGATAGAACTAGGTCTATACCCTCTCTATTTTCTGTCCTCAAGTAGTATCTGAATAGTCTGAATCACTTGGTATCAGTGGTGAGTTTTGGTTTTATCTCCTTCATTTATTCTAGTAGACTAACATAAATTACAGAGGGCCTGGGTTTATCGAAGTCATGATCCGTTTAGGAGACAATAAATACAATAAGAAATGGCGCGAATCTCCTTTAGTCCGTACCAGGGCATCACAATAGAGTCAAACTAAAATAAAGATGTTAACTGTAGATCTAAATTACTTTTAGCACAGCTGCTTGTTTCTAACGGAGGAACCACGAAGCAAATGTGAGCACATCTTGACAAGAAAAGCCAGGAAAAACCCAAATATGCCAAAATATGCCAGTTCATTATCTTATGTCAGTTAAATTTCAAATATGATAAATTTGTTGAATATGGCATAAAAAATGCCAATATGGCAACCCTGCTTCCACTCCAGTTTCACACACGGGTTCACAGTTGAAATGTCTACCTTCATGGATGGTCTTTAAGAATTTCCCAAAAAGTTTCAGTTGATATGTTTGGAATTGTTTCCCATGCTTCGGCCACCCACCTTATGATATGTAGCATGCCAATTGTTTTAAGAATCGTTGCAACAGAAGTGCTCAAACTGGGTGCCGCGAGCGTATGCCAGGGTGCAGTAATAAAAAAAAAAAAAAATAGGCAAAACATTGTGAAATTATTAAAGAAATCATGCAGATACTTAAGAGTTAAAATTTAAGTTGTCTCCCCTCGTCGCTGTCGAAAAGAGTTTATTGTTAGTTTCACACTCAGCCGTGTTTCATACAGCATAAAATGCCAACCGGTACGCAAAGAATTGTCCTTGTATTTATGTTTAGGTGCGACCGATCCGTCGACTCGTGGCTAAGTCGATGCGAACGCTTCGTAATCCCGGGATGCCGGGTTTGATTCCAGCTGCGGGCCATGGGCCTTGCGTTGGTTTCGACAGTGGTATCAAGAAAGCCGACCGTCCAGTAAGCAATGGCAAACTACTGGACGTAAATTTGCCTAGAGAAACGTCCTGTAAAGGATACGCAACTAACCATTTAAAAAATGCGACCGATCCTCCACACACTACCTGAATTCGTTAAGGTGCAGTCTATAAGTAAAGTTATGGTTACATTGTCTCAACAGACAGCTGCGAGCTTAAGCCATCCATTTTGGTCTGCCTCAGTTAGCGGAAAGGAAACTCACGACCAAAAGAAAATCAGAGAAAAACTAAGAAAATATTTTCCTAGCTACCTTTCTTTGTTCGGCTTGTTTTAGTTGGGAACGAACAGGCACCAGATGAGCAATGCGTTAATTGCCATAGAAGTGTTACTAACAGCTGCTTGGTTCCGTCCGAGCTTTGTCTCTTCATGCTGGGTCATCCATGATAGAACTTTTAGAAGTGAAAATGAAATGGATATAATGCAAAATGCATCCAAAGAGTTTCATTCATCACATTAAAGACAAATGAACATAAATTTGCACTTTTTTTCTCCCTAAGTATTCAACCGCTTTAAATGTAGCTGTGTCACGCATTTTCTTTTGCCTGACAAGGGTTCCGCGGCGAAAAAAAAGTTCCAGAACCGCTGGGTTACATAGTTGTCGTTGTTATAAGTCGCTGATATCAACAAACTCAGACGACGCCGACGAACGTTTTATTTAGCATTTAAAAAACGTGTTGGTCCAGCGGCTGCCAAACAACCGTCAAAATGTGTGGTAAACATAAAGTTTTCATATCACCATCTGTGACTTAGTGACTTTTATCGGCACCAGAACCGCACATCAAGCGATCAACAGCTGACAACTCAAAGTGTCACCATTCGAATGAGAATACCCCATGCGCAAGTCCCAGAAAGCCCGTTCAAAATTGAGGTTACATAAGGGCCACAGATGACGGCTAGGAAGTGACGTGAAGTCTAGCTGGGCGGAACTTTAAAGTAACAAAAACCGTGTCCTATATTGGGACGGAATAGGCTAACGCCTTCTGTGATGAGTTCGTCCATGGCTCGATGGGAAGGTGTTGTCAAGAAGTATTAAGGATTTTCTTGGCAGATTTTGGCATTTCACAAGTTTTTCTACATTCTGATGATATGAAATCATTTTAGAACCAGGTTTGAAAGATGTCCCATTGAATCCATGCTTTCTTCTGATGTGTAAAAAAGAGGTAGCAATTCCTGATTTGTCTGTCTTTTTATTTTTCTTATTTTTTAGATCAAAGTGTTTTATTTTTATTTTTTTGCTATTTCCATTTAATATTAACCTTAGCTTACGGTTGTCGGGCTCAGTCCGCTTTTTCTTTTTAAAAAAAGGCCGGGTGGGGGGGGGGGGAGGGGAGGCTTAAGGAGTTAATCCTTGTTTAATTGTGCAATCATCATCATTATCATCAGCATCACCGTCATCATCATCATCAGGGGGCTGATTGGTCTCGAGGCATGGCGTCTGCCTCGAGGGTTGGAGGTCACGGGTTCATAACCTGGTAAAGGCTGGGTTCTTTTCACGTGGACTTCTAGTAATTTCTCCAGGTCTCTGGTTATAGGCCGCCCGTGTGTATTGTTGCACACGTTAAAGATATCTTGACAGTTGGAAATCGAAAAGAGTAGCCTAACTGCGCTACTCGGGCAACAATTTTGAGTTAAACAAACTACCCAAAATATTTCTGGATCCTCGCCGGTGTTACAGAGTTCGTGCACTACGCTGAGAATCTTTGGACTCAGGCTTGGGTTAGAAGTAAAACGGAGCACTTATGGGTTACTACCCTTGAGCGATGATGTCGATCCTGTGTATAAACCATAAACAATCATCATGATCAGTATTACAATGTGCTGAATCGCAAATAATACATTTTGAAATAATATCAAATGTATAAACACGTGTTGAAAATAGAAACATTTTACACGGTGGGTGGCGGTGGCGCTCTGCTTCCTGAAATTGTTATTGGGGGCGTGAAAGGAAGAATGTGGGGGTGGGGGGGGGTGGTTGAGCTTAACATGACTAAGCTCCCAGGTTTCGGCCTCATTATACTACGGAAGCTCCTTTATTTAACATGGGGTGACTTCTTGTTTTTGCCTTTTACACCAGCTCTTGTGCCCTTCCATGCTGTCCTGTCAATATCTAGTCTTATTTCTTATCTTTATTAAATTTTCCATCACCAGTATACAGTGGAACCTCGCTTAACAAGCAAAGTTCGTTCCAGAATCATCCTCGTTAAGCGAAACACTCGTTATGCGAAGCAATTTTTCTCATTTAAATTAATGTAAAATACGATAATGCGTTCCATGTCGAAATAAATACTCACACAATGCTATGTATAAGTTATATTATAACATTTATTCCAAGAAAATTATATACATATTTAAGGAGAGTGAATCATCTTCGTCTTTTCTTCAAACGCGGAACGAACCCACATGGAATGCGAATTCAATTTGCAGAAAACAAAAGTCGAGATAATTATGATACATAGCTAATTATATTTTTGATTAGAAAGATGTCCAGAGACATTTGTTTTTGTCGACGCTTCAAAATTTGGCGAAAATGCGACACAGCATTATCATTAAATTTGCAACGCGCATAGCCACTTCCTAATTAGGGTGATGCTTCTCAATGTAAGATGCAACAGTCTGCCATGCTTTCAGCATTTTTCTTATTTCGCCAGAAGATTGTTGCTTTTCTGTTACCTGCTCCTCCTCCTCTGACAAACTTTCCTCCAAAACTTCTTGCTTTGAAACACAATGCAACTCCATAAGCTCTTCGATATCACTGTTATCCAGCTATAATCCCATGATAGTGGCCAAAGACACAATCTCGTTGACTACAGGTTCCACAGATACTGTCTGGAACCCCTCAAAGTCACAAATCGACAACGTCTCCGGCCAAAGCTTCCTCCAAGAAGAAGTTAGGGTTCTCTTGGTAACCCCTTCCCCCGCCTTGTCGGTCATCTTGAGGCATGCAACGATGTGGAAGTGATTTTTCCAAAACTCTTTGAGAGTGAGGTTGGTCCTTTCAGTCACCTGAAAACAATGCTCGTAGAGTTCTTTAGTGTAGAGCTTCTTAAAGTTAGAAATAACTTGCTGGTCCATTGGCTGGAGTAACGGAGGGGTGTTGGGAAGCAGAAACTGGATCTCGATTAACTTAAATTTATCAGGGAGGTCATCTTGTAGGCCTGGAGGATTTACGTATATATATCACAATATAACACAAGTTTGAGAAAATGTGTGATCACAAGCGACAATGCTACTGGAACGAGTGCTAAACACTGATGTAACATGCGCAAAATCCGGGACCTCTCCTCTACTCGCCACTCGTTATGTGAAACGTCGCTCGTTAAGCGAGTCATTCTTTTACAATTTCTTTTGCTCGTTATGCGAATTACTCGTTATGAGAGGTGTTCGTTAAGCGAGGTTTTACTGTATTTGCTTGCGTTATAACTTTTCTCGGTTTCATTCATTGTTTAGTCATTACATATTTATAGCCATGTTTCTTGTTCTAACGAAGTTACTTTTTTCAGTCAAAACTTACACTCCCCAACTACATTGCCTTTATTTTTAACTAATGTGTCAGTTTTTATTCATAAATGTTTTCTTCCGCTCTTCCAATAATGCCATTTTAATTAATTGATTTATGTTTGCTTTTTAAAATACGTGATTTTACCAGCACTGATTCTACATTGTAACTTTGTGATTTAACATTTGCACGGTTAGCGTTTTTCTCGCTGTCGACCGCTTTCAAGTTTCTATAATATTTTCTTGACTTTTTACACTTGTCGTGTATATTCTCTAGTTGACCCTAGAACTAGTAGATTGTGAGTGTTATTTTCTGCACTGGTTTATACTTGGATACTAGACTTTGCAGGGAGTTCCATGGAGCTCTCTATATGGAAATTTTGAGCTCCGATTTATAAGCTTCGTCTTATGAGCTCCAGCTTATGAGCTTAGAAGGAAAAGCTCCACTATGCGAGCTTCAGTTTTTGTTTAAAATAAGAGCGAAAGGGAACTTCAGATTAGGAGCTTCACGTGAATCTCTAGCGTCTAAAGATGCCCCAGTTTATGAGCCCGTTAGAGAGCTCTATTTTCTGTAACTCTATAATGAGCTTATGATTTTTAGCTGTGCACGGAGCTCTAGTTTGCAAGCTTCACAGTGGGAACCCCTTTAACCTGACTAACCTCATCATATGTTGTTTGTTCTTCTGTTGTTCAGTCTGTATCCTGTTTCGTAACCCACTCTTTTTCAGCTGTACGTATACATTTGTAATGTTGGATTGCAGATTTCTTTGTTATTAGAATGCTCATGTAGACAGACACTGTAGACATATCTCTTCGTGCAACAGAGAGATCCGATGTATGGACTGTTGGCATTCCGGTTGACACCAAACTGTATGGATCAATGGAGGATCAAAACTCTCAGATAAATCTGTAGTCGTCTGGTCTGAAAACCATTGCCGGGGGGGGGGGGGGGGGGGGGTGGGGTAAAGTCGGGAGATGTTGTCGCGTAACAGTCTCAACCACCCCTTCATCTTAAACTATTCGTGATCCTGTCGTTCCCTTAGAGACGAGGTCACATTCAAATTTGAACTCGTCCGTGTGGGTATATAGTCCCTCTTTTATATTTACACTTCTTTATGACATAATATATATTTCTGAATGTTCTGAATCTCTTGGTATGTCTTCATTTTCAAACTTACAGTTAGAAGTTGGAGATTCTTTGTGTTATTGCTCTTATTCCGATGGGACTAAGCACAACTTGGAGTAAGAATCTGTCGGCCTACTTTCTTTGAGAGTGACGCCAGGTTTTCCCCCCATTCTCGGTCTGGCTTCCATGGAGAACAGAAGTGTTTTGCCCTTGGGGCTTAATTCTGTCAAAAAACGAAGTAGCAGTTATGTTATCTGCAGGAATCCTAAGCTTGGGATGAGATCGCCTTCGAGGCCATACAGTTAATCATCAGTCCATAAAGCCACCAGCTTGAAAGCCATCAGCTTGAACGCCACCAGCTCTTATTTGCCACCAGCAGCCAGAAGACAGCACCATTGGGGACTGCTGACGACTCTGTTCAGACAGCCAGGTAGCGACATGTGTTTCGGTGGGAGAACTCCACATCCAGGGAGCCACTTGGAGAAGCCTGAAAGTGCCTGTTATTTGGGGTGAACCGTATTGATGCTTAATTAACTATCAGACATTAGTATGGCACTTTATTCCAATTGCAGTTCCTAAGATGCTAAAGAACAGACTAGTTCAGTGACTTTGTTCCAGACATCCTAGTTGTTGTGAACCTAAGCAGAACAGTAGACGCGACCTGGAGGAAGCTAAGTACCCTAATATAGTGGTCTATTCAGATGCAATGTCACGGTTTTAGCTCCTTTATCCTTCACTGAGCTGGGATTACAATGGCGGCTCTCTAGGACAACTAGAGTGTCAATCATATCTAATGTGTCTGTGGTTTCCTAATGTCATTGATTCTGTTGAGTTCCTTTTGCTTGATTCATATGTGTATATTTTGAGCTTATTACATGTCTTTGGAATTTTTCAGTCTTGATTTAGTATCCATCCGTCACTGTTAATAGCTGTCTGGAGTGTGTGTATTATTATAGTGGATTTTATTCTGTGTTAACATGACTATGATAATAAACTATCTAGTCCTTGGAGGGGGGAGGGGTGGGTGTTTCCTTTGTGTAGTATTAGGATGTCGCATGCCAGGTTGCGCCTTGGAGGTAATATATTCTGTGTGCCATAAGTTGTGGCGCTCACCTTTGAAATAGTTTGATTTTTTGTGGCTGCGGGAGTTCCCGCCCTGACCATTACGGCCGACATTCCAACATTGATAACTATTTCAGTAGTGCTGTTGGCTCTTAAAGAATCTCTACTAGGCATGTTACACGAGCATTATGGTGACCTAATGAGTGAAACCAGCGTCATTCACCTTATAAACCCTAAATCTTTCCACCATAGGACAGTTTATAAGAAAACCCCCGCCTGTTCTCGTTCCAAAAATCCGTACTTACTGCGTTCTTCATTTAACCCCCAATGTTAACTTTTTTACCCTTTTAGGTGGTGAACCCTGGGAACCGCCCGGTTTCGAACACCGGCCGTTGGCTGCATGCAGCTAGTGGCAGCTGGATTTGAAAGCGAGTCTTCCCTATCTGCTATGCTAACAACTTATTTCCTGTTACCTATGTAATCAATGTAGTTTTGCTCCTGCCATTTGACAGATATAATGATTGTTTTGTTTCTTCTGTTGACTTCTCATACATGGCATCTGTCATACTATGTTTTTTTCCCCTTTGTTCCTCGTCATTTACTAAAAAATTGACACGCCTAAAATAAATTTGAATGTCAAACCCGGGAACCAATTTAATCATCTCAAATCACAATAAAAATCAACCTTAAAAAATAATGCCTTTCATCTCTGGGTGGTTCCAGGGCCGGGG
>CAJHNH020003588.1:42500-63881 GCA_905116865.2 Candidula unifasciata | reverse complement strand
TCACAGTTTCATCTAATAATTTTGAGTTACGGCCCCTGCCGTTCACATAATTATTTTCCTGTATAGCATTTATTTATAGTGGTCACACATGTGTCAGCAATTCAACCGACTAGACAAATAATTGATTCCTCTTGGAGACACTTCAGTTAAGTGATGTTGTGTATTCTTGTTCGTTTTTATGGTATTGTATTTTCATGTAATGTGCTGGTAAAGGCTTTCTGGTCGCAACGTTTCATTTGTCTTTTATATTTGACATTAGGTAAAGCTCACTGGTTCTACTTGTCGATTGGTTTGATATTTTGTAATGATATCTGTTAAAATCTATGCAACGTTAAGTGCCTTTGAGGTCGACCTAGTCTTAACAACTAGTACAATTTTAAGGATCCCTTCACATAAGGTTACAACAGAAGAGCTCGCTGATGGACAGAAACAGTGACATGACAGGCCATTTGGTTTACGACCATTATAGAATTTCTAGCACATTCGCCTTGTTCTTGTGTGTGTGTGCGTGTGTGTGTTTGTGTGTGCTTGCTATTCCACCCCCCCCCCCCCCTCCTCATAATATAAATATAAATAGAAAATCGGTTAAACATTTGTACACCTTGAGCAAGCCAACGCCAATTCTTGGCTGCTAAATTATTTCTTTTAATTGTGGTATTTACGCTCCGGGAAAGAGAGATAACTCCACGATGAATGAAAACCTCGAGCCAAATAATCCCCTCTTGATATGTAATCTGTGAAGACGTCTTCGTGGTAGAGTGATAACACAGCTATCTTGCCACTTGCAAAATGTGTGCTTTGAATGAACTGTTTATTCTCAGTAAGAAAAAAAAAAGTAAAAATTTTTTTAACCTCAAGATATACTAAATGTCGGCTCTGTGGCTAAGTCGATGCGAACGCTTCGTAAAACTGGGATGCCGGGTTCGATCCCAGCTGCGGGCCATATGCTTTGCGTTAGTTTCGATGGTGGTATCAAGAAAGCCAACCGTCCCGAAAGCAATGGCAAACTACTGGACGTAAATTGTTGGGGTTGGTTCTGCAACGCCCTGTAAAGGATACGCAAATACGCAACTAACCTAACCTATACTAAATGCGGACGAGCAAATAGATCATCATAGTCTGTTGAGAGTTTCCATCACGAAGCGCACACGCCATTTGGAGGTGGGAGGTTCGATTTCCGGCACAATAACTATAGCTTTCAATTTTTATGTTGTCCATTTTTCTTTTTCTTTCTGAGAGTGCCAATCAATGCATTATCAGTTTGTTGATTATACATAGTCTGCCGAAAGGTGTGACGAGGGATCTGGCCGATGTTGGACATTCAGAGGAAAAACAAGACGGAGAGATTATCAGACTACGGTTGGTATCATTGGTATCGGAACTTTATGCTGGCTGCTGAGGACGGAGCTGATAAGAATGTCCTCAGTGATGTGATGTCGGTTACTATAATCAACTTAAGACATACAGTGTGTTTAGTGCTAGCTCAAATTTATAGACTAATCTGAACTCGGCGTTTAATAGGGTCATTATCTGAAGAGGATTCAACTTACAGTTAGCAATTGGTAATAGCAGATAGCGAAAGAAATATGGGAACACATGGGGGGAAAATGGTTAGTTTCGTATCCTCTACAGGTCGTTGCAGAACCAACCCCAACAGGGCTGTTGTGTGGTTTTTCTAGGCAAATTTAATTCCAATAGTTTGCCATTGATTTCTGGGCGGTCGGCTTTCTTGATACCACTGTCGAAACCAACGCAAGGCGCATGGCCCGCAGCTGGGATCGAACCCGTCATCCCGGCATTACGAAGCGTTCGCATCGACTTAGCCACAGAGCTGACGGGGAAATATACTGAAGGTAAAATTTCATCGCGGCGTTTGTGGCTTAGAAATTGCAAGTCTGACTAGTAATTCCATGGTGCCGCGATCGAAACTCACTGCTGGCTGTGTGGATTTTTTCATCGTATCGAGCGTCGCAGGGATCTTTACTTTACTTATAATTCTATCACACCCTGTAGAAAATGTTATAGTCAATGGAAGTCAGACTAGGAGTAAACAGGAATCTCAGGAGACGAGTGTACATTGGTAAATTAAAAAAGCAAAACTCCTTTTTTTTACGCCTTTAGGCGCATCAGGTATATGAAAAAAGAACACCCGTATTTTTACAGACCAATCGGAACTATGTGGGTAATGTGGTCAGCATTATGCCGGCAGTCTTTACTTCCTCAGGACATACATACTAGTACCCATTTTAGGCTGGGTCGACCTGCGACGCCGCATACCATGATAAATATCCACGCACGAGTGTACATGTCTACTAGTTTTTCAGAATACTAGGGCAGGCTTGCCATTTGTGTGTGTGTGTGCGTGTGTGTGTGCGCGCGCGCTCTAGAATAGCTAAGTGCAAGGTTTTAGCTGGAGAGACTAGAATTCTGGGCATTACTTGACAACCTCTCAATAATGTTTACATTGAATAGGCTACGTGAACATTGCCGAAAGAGGAATAAAGCCAGTCGACAAGGCACTTGATGATAATGGACTGCAGCATCATTATTGTAACAACTCTGTTTTCTTATGCGAACACAATAATAATAATAATAATAATAATAATAATAATAATAATAATAATAATAATAATAATAATAATAATAATAATAATAATAATAAATGAATAAATAAATGCCACACATTTTCTCCATTAACAACATCAAAAACCGTCAATTTGTTTTTAGAGTTTTGGAGGGCTGGAGTGAATTAAAATTATTAACATTTACTGTGATGGGACAATAGTTTCCGGATGTGAGTTATTCACTGTACGACGACAGACCTGGACCAGATTGAATTCCTATCTTGAGGTTTCGCTGTACTGCGATGTTAAATGCAGTCTCAAGGAACGCATCATACGTTTATAGGTTCCTGAACGCAAGATGCACCTATTTTACGTCTCTCTTTACTACCACTTGGGTGTCTGATGCTAAAGCCTATGGGAACTGAAAAAAGACAATGCTGTAACACTGTGCGTATGCGAATTACGAATAAAGATGAGGAAGACATGGGAATGTGGTTTCTTGGTTATATTCAGAGAGCTCCTGGAAGACCGATAGCTTAATTTCACATCTATATTGATCAAAATCATTCTGCTCTTCCTGTGTGTTAGACGCAAACTACTGTACTGGCAGGCAAGCTCAGCAACAGTTAAGCTACCGCTGCTCCTATAGGTTTTTAAAGGGTTTTTTTTTTAAATATTTGTTAAACTTAAATATTTACCTATTCTTCTCACCTGCAGTGGATTCCATCTTACTGTGGCATCAAAGGCAATGGAAGCACTGATGCTTTAGCCAAGAAAGGAAGCAGCATACCACAAATCTACTAGCCACTATCTTTTCCAGAAGTCAAAACCCACATTAGGAGAAAATCATAAACAGGTTGAAAACAAACACAGGTTAAACCATTTAAAAGATTTCCTTAAAGACCTTAACGGAGCAGACGAAGTCACAGTATTTCACTTACACACAGGACACTGCTGGCTCAACAAACACTCATAAAAATTACGTATGAGCCAAACAGCCTTCTGCCAGTGTCTTCATGTCAAACAGAACCCAGAGAGTGCAAGAGTGTCCTCCCTTGGTGGAACTGTGGAACTGCGGAGCAACATGTGGAAACACCCAGTAGACCTGACAACCAAGCTTTGGGGAAACCTAAGAGACTTTGCGATGACATCCCAGTTTATGGCCCACAGTGGATTATGCGCATGACCAGAGATCTGTTCTTCCACATTTCGATCCCCCAAAGCTCATTACTGCAGATACCTCCTGCCTCCATTCACTTCTGTGATTAACCTTCTCTTTACATTAGGGACTTCAAGTTTGTGTTGGTCTGCCTGAATAGTATCTCGCCACATCTTCTCGGAGATCCGCAGTGGTGTATAGGCTAGAGGCTTAGCTGAGGATTCGAAGGTCATGTGTTCAGTTCCTAGTGGAACCGGCCTTTTTCTTTTTCAACAATGACCTTAGCCCCCCGGGTTACCCGGGTCTTAAATGGGTATTAGGTATCGTCCTGGGAAGTAAAGGGAGTCGAAGTTTTGTTGACCACATCACCCACCTAGTGCCGATTGGTCTATGAAATATAGGCCTAGTCATATATGCCCCGTACGCCTGAAAGAGTGAAAAATTTACTTACCGTCTTCTTGAGTTGCATCGCTGTTTGCACCTATTTAATGTCTTTGCTTAAGCAGATATTGTCTATCAGTTATCTGCCATTTTCTCTCTATGCGCCAGCTAGAACATTTATCTTTGTCCCTGTTAATTATACTCTTGATGTCTTTCAGTTGAAAAGACTTCACTCATATATAAAGCATCACAACAAAAAACCAATAATTATCATATCCATTATTTTACATAACATTGGAAACATCATGTTTCCGGTTACACTTTTGGCTTTATTCTAGGACACGCCTCCAGCAATTTGATTCTCTAAATTCGGGTAATTGAAATATCGCATTTTAAAACAAATCTTAATAACACAACTGTCAGGCATATCTTTTGTTTTTCTGCAAATATGGAGCATTAGAGAGCTTCTTGAAGACTCTCGAATAGACAGTGGTCAACAAAGGATTGTGGCTAGTGAATGGGCGGCTGTTACTGTACTTATGCCTGTTAGACCGCAGTTTAAAATCGAAAATCGTTCATGAAAAATATAGTGGGACTTAAATTAGAGAAACTAGGCCTACATACTATTTATGAATAAACAACACAACAATTCTTTAGCCAGCCACACTTTCTCTTGGACTGTTCTCCTTAAGCGGCGTCCGAGGCTTAGACGTTGCGAGTCTGACTCGTAATTTGAACGTACCGCGATCGAAACCCACAGCTGGCTGCGTGGATTTTTATCATGGTATGGGGCGTCGCAGGTCGACGCAGCCTAAAATAGGTACCAGATGTATGTCCTAGGGAAGTAAAGACGGCCGTGCGTAATGCTGACCACATTACCCACCTAGTACCGAATAGTCTGTTAAAATATTGCTGCTCTTTCCATATGCAAGATGCGCCTAAAGGCGTGAAAAGGGATCTTTACTTACTTACTTCTCCTTAGGTATGGATTTACGTTTAAAATGACGTCAGATGGGAGTTTGTGTACGTTAGAAGTGGTACCTAGCATTACTGCTCACGGCTAGTTTTCTTTTCCTAAATAAAGTTCGCACCAGTTTTGTTCACTGTTGTGTCTCCTGGCATATCGAGGATTACGACAGTTTCATCTACATTTCCAATTGCTTCCCATGCTGCAATTATGTCTTTCTGTTACCTTAGAATGTGTCTTTGAAAAGCGAACATTTTCTCCGGATAGAATCGGCAAGTCACTGCACCATCGCTGTCCGTCACAGAATCATAAGGTCATTCCAAGCCATGATGGACAGTGGCCAGCCATAACTGGCTTAAAATTCACTCTTAGAAATTGCCATCTTTGACTTCTCACAGATACTACTCTTTTGATTTTGGTCTCTCGACGAAATTCTAGGAAATTTGTATTTTCAGAAAACTATCGTCTTAGAAACTAGACGCGGTCAATACAGGCGTAAATATGGCAACCAGTATACCATTTGAAAATGATGAGGAGGAAGAAAAATAAAAGAAGAAGAAGAAGAAGAAGAAGAAGAAGAAGAAGAAGAAGAAGAAGAAGAAGAAGAAGAAGAAGAAGAAGAAGAAGAAGAAGAAGAAGAAGAAGAAGAAGAAGGATGAGGAGAAGGAGAAAGAAAAGAAGAAGAAAAAGAAGAAGAAGAAGAAGAAGAAGAAGAAGAAGAAGAAGAAGAAGAAGAAGAAGAAGAAGAAGAAGAAGAAGAAGAGAAGAAGAAGAAGAAGAAGAAGAAATCAGAAGAAGAAGAAGAAGAAGAAGAAGAAGAAGAAGAAGAAGAAGAAGAAGAAGAAGAAGAAGAAGAAGAAGAAGAAGAAGAAGAAGAAGAAGAAGAAGAAGAAGAAGAAGAAGAAGAAGAAGAAGAACGAACAAGAAGAACAAGAAAGAGAACAAGAAGAACAAGAACAAGAAGAAGAAGATGATGATGATGATGATGATAAAAGGGAGGGGATGGGCAAGGTTGATTGATTAAAAGTTTCCACACTGCCAGAAACACACGACAATGCGTTCAACATCCTGAAATCCCTTATATCCAATCATAGGCAGTGATCTTTTCCGCCCTTGTCATTTCCAGCTCACGATGTGCCGTAGACATGTCAGATCCGGCTATCTCCTGTGAGGGCTCACGAAAATGTGCGGTGTGCTTGGGCTTCATTCCTTCTCCTTTTTGTGGAACATGTCAAGTAGTGCTCACCACTGGCGGGTGGTTGGTGATTGTTATCTTCCCCCAGCATTTGTGGTATGTGCCGGTTGATAACAGGTCGGGGGTGGGAGGGAAGGTGTGAGAAAAATACTTACGTGCAAGAACATATGGAAGAAAGAAAGAAGAAAGAAAGAAAGAAAGAAAGAAAGAAAGAAAGTAAAGAAAGAAAGAAAGTAAAGAAAGAAAGAAAGAAAGTAAGGAAAGTAAAGAAAGAAAGAAAGAAAGAAAGAAAGAAAGAAAGAAAGAAAGAAAGAAAGAAAGAAAGAAAGAAAGAAAGAAAGAAAGAAAGAAAGAAAGAAAGAAAGAAAGAAAGAAAGAAAGAAAGAAAGAAAGAAAGAAAGAAAGAAAGAAAGAAAGAAAGAAAGAAAGAAAGAAAGAAAGTAAAGAAAGTAAAGAAAGAAAGAAAGAAAGTAAAGAAAGTACAGAAAGAAAGTAAAGAAAGTACAGAAAGAAAGAAAGAAAGAAAGAAAGAAAGAAAGAAAGAAAGAAAGAAAGAAAGAAAGAAAGAAAGAAAGAAAGAAAGAAAGAAAGAAAGAAAGAAAGAAAGAAAGAA
The DNA here is from genome assembly GCA_905116865.2 of Candidula unifasciata. Taxonomy (NCBI): domain Eukaryota; kingdom Metazoa; phylum Mollusca; class Gastropoda; order Stylommatophora; family Geomitridae; genus Candidula; species Candidula unifasciata. The sequence continues at coordinate 57,002 of CAJHNH020003588.1, read as the reverse complement.
AGAAAGAAGAAAAGAAAGAGAAAGAAAAAAAGAAGGCCCAGGAGGGATAAAAATCTCTAGGAAAACACCAGAAAAATAAAAGAAAGAAAGAAAAGCGAAAATTCACTCACGCACCGAAAGACGAGACAGGCAGACAGAAAATTGGGTACGAATACAGAACCATCGGGGAAGAAAGATACACGATGAGAGGGTGCTTGACAGGCGGAAAGACATAGAGACGGACAGACAAATAGGCAGACAGACCGATAGACAGACAGACAGACAGACAGACAGACAGACAGACAGACAGACAGACAGACAGACAGACAGACAGACAGACAGACAGACAGACAGACAGACAGACAGACAGACAGACAGGTAGAGAAACAGAAGAAGAGGGGAAATAACATAACAGGCGCAATAAAGTTATGCATAGAGAGATAAAAAGTATGAAAATTCAGATTTAAAAAAAAAAAAAAGCTGAGACAAAACATACACACTAAAATACAGGCACGCATTCACAAGGCAGTGAGACTGTGGGTGTGTGTTTCAGGGAGGGTTTGTATGTGTGTGTGGAGAAAAAGGACATGCAACTTATAATGAAGAAACCACGATTACAAAAACGCGACTGAATAATCAAAGCACCCTAAATATCCGTTTTAACCCCTTGATGTGTTCTGGGTTTATGATTCGTCTTAATCCCTTCCTCCTTCTCCTCCTCCTAATACTTCTTTTCCTTCTTGATGTTGGTGATGGAGAAAGACGAAGAAGAAGAAGAAGAAGAAGAAGTAGAAGAAGAAGAAGAAGAACGAACGAACGAACGAACTTTAGAAGAAGAAGAAGAAGAAAACGAACGAGGAGGAGGATAAAGGAGAAGGAAAGGAGAAGGAGGAGTAGAATCAGAAAAAACAGAGTTTAAAAATAAAATATGTCAACTGAATCTATCTTTGCCTAACATATTTGACGAATAAAACATTAAAAACACATTCATTTTTTCAAATATTTCGGCAATTTTTTTTTTAAGGAAAATGATTTATCCAATTGCCCAATATAACCGAATTGTCATTCACAACCTAAGGTTACATCGACATATTTTTTTTATAGATAATCAATTTTTTCTTCCATCGTGAACTGTTTCGGCAATTATGTTCCGTATGAGCATTCAAGGGGAGAAAAAGAGAACACGGAAAGATGTCATAGGAGATTATTTTAGAAACAATTATATGGCCTGGGAAATGGTTTCAGATTATTTTATATGAGTTCAGCTGTGTGAATTCCAGATAATGTCCAATGGTGTATATATTTAGCAACATCTTGTGAAAAGGGAATTTAGGGGGGGGGGGGGGGCGGGGACACCAGTCGTGTAATACCCATGTCAGAGTGTAATGTATAATGATTATTATTGTACTTTATAAGACCTTTCAGGGTGTTCAAGTGTAGGAATTCTAGATTCCTGCTCCATAATTTATCTTTCCTTTACTACAAGTGACAGTTGGTGTGATCAACGCACTCATGCTGCAAAATGATAAAAAGAACATCACATATAGGAAATATTTCTTCTTCTTTGTTGTTGTTTGTCGGTCTGACATATCTGCGTCGTGACTGTTTACAACAATGCTGCGATATTTGCGCCTTTGGGTTGACACGTCCGACTTCGTCGCGTATTTGTTGATCGTGTTAGTCTTCTCGTCTGGTTAGTGGGATCTGGCGTAGCCTCATTTATGTGGTGTCCTCCTTATCCCCTTATCAACAGGTATTCCGCCTCAAGAACCCATCCAGGTCAACCGTATGGACTGACCGGCCATCAAGGGAAGGCAGGAGCTGAAAATGGGCATTCCCTGCCATCCAAGGAAGTTTACATAAATATGGAGTGGACACATGGCGCTCTGGTCCTGGTTCACCCAAGGAATGGCCACGACCTGCATGACTGCTTGAGCTCACATTCGCGTGTTGAGCTAACCACTCATCAGAGGTTGTTAGCCCTTTAGGAGATCAGCTTGGAGCAGCCCGTAGTTCCGAAACTGCGATGGAAACACATCTTCTTCAGCACGTCGGGCACTTTCAACTTTGATGCTTAGACACAACTAAGTGACATGTTACAGAAAATCTCTTAGAATGCCATAAACTAAGAAGAATAAAAACACCAAAACCATGGGTTATCCGAACATCTATGAGAACTGGCCAATATGTCTCGAAAACTGAGGTTTTGGGCCACGATTGAACCCATTGTAGCCTGGGGAAAATGACGGCGATGGGAGGATACGGTTTCTTCAAAACAAAACAGAGGCCGACCTCCGCAAAGATAAAAACAAGACACTAAAGAGGCATTGGCTTTGAAAGCATATAGGGCTAGAAATCTGGCTACATAAAGAGCAATTTTCATAAGTGGCGTGTCGAGAGAGACGTTATGTTAAGACCTTACTGATTGATGATGATGTAACAGCTACATGACTGTCGACTAACCTGCAATTATGTGCGGATGAGGAATTGTTTGACACAACCTTTTATGTTTCCAGTTGTTGTCTACAACATACACGGCAACACTGTTGTAGAGGACACAGTGTTCACAACTGTACAGGACACTTAACGGAAGAATGGGATCACGTTTGTTGTTGTTGTTGACATCCTTTTTAACCACAGTTCGGAGATCTGACTAAAGTTCCTACAGTAACGCCTGGGCTCATGTTCCTACTGTAGCGCCTGGTCTCATGTTCCTACAGTAACGCCTGGTCTCATGTTCCTACTGTAGCGCCTGGTCTCATGTTCCTACTGTAGCGCCTGGTCTCATGTTCCTACTGTAGCGCCTGGTCTCATGTTCCTACTGTAGCGCCTGGTCTCATGTTCCTACTGTAGCGCCTGGTCTCATGTTCCTACTGTAGCGCTTGGTCTCATGTTCCTACTGTAGAGCCTGGTCTCATGTTCCTACAGTAACGCCTGGTCTCATGTTCCTACTGTAACGCCTGGTCTCATGTTCCTACTGTAACGCCTGGTCTCATGTTCCTACTGTAACGCCTGGTCTCATGTTCCTACTGTAACGCCTGGTCTCATGTTCCTACTGTAACGCCTGGTCTCATGTTCCTACTGTAGCGCCTGGTCTCATGTTCCTACTGTAGCGACTGGTCTCATGTTCCTACTGTAGCGCCTGGTCTCATGTTCCTACTGTAACGCCTGGTCTCATGTTCCTACTGTAACGCCTGGTCTCATGTTCCTTCTGTAGCGACTGGTCTCATGTTCCTACTGTAACGCCTGGTCTCATGTTCCTTCTGTAGCGCCTGGTCTCATGTTCTTACTGTAGCGCTTGGTCTCATGTTCCTACTGTAGCGCTTGGTCTCATGTTCCTACTGTAACGCCTGGTCTCATGTTCCTACTGTAACGCCTGGTCTCATGTTCCTTCTGTAGCGCCTGGTCTCATGTTCCCACTGTAACGCCTGGTCTCATGTTCCTACTGTAACGCTTGGTCTAGGCCTAGGGACGTAGTCATCTCTTTTTGAATGGGTGGAGAAATTAAATGAGAAAAACACTTGCCCGTCTGAAGATTCGATTGTTCAGAAAGCCTGACAAAACTTGATTGGATTTTGATCTCCTAAAGAAGTTTAGTTCAGTGACACTTCTAGGTGTGCTATATATGTAGAAAATATTGGTGAAACTCTATGTATGATGGCTAGCGCCCCCCCCCCCCCCCACACCCATTTACACATCTTGTAAGAGGCGGGGGGGGGGGAGGGTTCAAGGAGTTTAAGAATTGTTAAATGCGTAGTAATAATACTATTTTGCTGAATGGATAATATATATAATAATATATTTGTTCGGTAGTCGTGCAGTTGATAGGAGCATATTGTTCTCTGGGCTCTGAGAGTGAAAACTTCAGAAAGCAGACCTAATAAAATTCTTCACGTGTGAATAAATGGCTTTGTAAACAGGAAAACCCTTATACAGACAAAGACTCCTTGGTTTTGCGTTGGGAGGATAATAGCGTTGGCATTAGGTCATATATATATATATACAATAAGAATTTAATTTAAAGGAGATAATAAGTTATGTTTTCTGTGAATGCCATACATTTTGCAAAGTTGGCAAGAAATACAGGTTGAGAGGGAGACGGAAGGGGATGGGGCGTGGGGGTTGGTGGGGGGGGGGGGGGGGAGACCGGGTGATGTTGGCAATACTTTCTGACTGTCTATCTTATATTTGTAAATTTACTTTGCCTTATTTCTAAAGAAAAAGTAACTTGTCCAAAAAGTCATTTTTGTAAGTTTTTTTACAGTGCCCTAGTAAAAGTTGTGCATGTGAATAGCAGGCATAACCAGGTTCTCTGAAATTCATATGGCGTCCTTTTTCTTCGTCGTCGTCGTCGTCTTCGTCGTCTTCTTCTTTTCATCAACATCACCCTCATTACCTCCCAGTATAGGCTCCCAAAGGAGTATAGTCCATACATTTTATGCAAGATCAGGTAGTCAGTTTCCCTCCAACCCTCTTTAATCATCACTTAGCACACCTATTGTATGTTTCTTGGGACATTTGTTGTATTTTACGTGGGACATTTGTTGTATGTTACGTGGGACATCTGTTGTATGTTACTTCGGGCATCTGTTATATACTTCTTATGCCACATATTGTATGTTACTTGGGACATCTGTTGTATTCTTCTTAGGCCATTTATTGTATGTTACTTGGGACATTTTTGTATGTAACTTGAGACATCTAGTGTATGTTACTTCGGACATCTTTTGAGGTTACCTGTAACTACGTACTGTAAGTTACTTGGGAGATCTATTGTTGGTTATTTGGGTAATATATTGTAGGTTAATTAAATCATCTATTGTATGTCTCTTGGGACAACTATTGCAGGTTACTTGTGACATCTATTGTATTTAACCTGGGACATCTATTGCAGGTTACTTGTGACATCTATTGTAAGTAACCTGGGACAACTATTGCAGGTTACTTGTGACATCTATTACATGTAACCTGGGTCAACTATTGCAGGTTACTTGTGACATCTATTGCATGTAACCTGGGACAATTATTGCAGGTTACTTGTGACATCTATTGTATGTAACCTGGGACAACTATTGCAGGTTATTTGTGACATCTATTTTATGTAACCTGGGACAACTATTGCAGGTTATTTGTGACATCTATTGTATGTAACCTGGGACAACTATTGCAGGTTATTTGTGACATCTATTGTATGTAACCTGGGACAACTATTGCAGGTTATTTGTGACATCTATTGTATGTAACCTGGGACAACTATTGCAGGTTATTTGTGACATCTATTGTATGTAACCTGGGACAACTATTGCAGGTTACTTGTGACATCTATTGTATTTAACCTGGGACAACTATTGCAGGTTACTTGTGACATCTGTTGTATGTAACCTAGGACAACTATTGCAGGTTACTTGTGACATCTATTGTATTTAACCTGGGACAACTATTGCAGGTTATTTGTGACATCTATTGTATGTAACCTGGGACAACTATTGCAGGTTACTTGTGACATCTATTGTATTTAACCTGGGACATCTATTGCAGGTTACTTGTGACATCTATTGTATTTAACCTGGGACAACTATTGCAGGTTACTTGTGACATCTATTACATGTAACCTGGGTCAAATATTGCAGGTTACTTGTGACATCTATTGCATGTAACCTGGGACAACTATTGCAGGTTACTTGTGACATCTATTGTATTTAACCTGGGACAACTATTGCAGGTTATTTGTGACATCTATTGTATTTAACCTGGGACAACTATTGCAGGTTACTTGTGACATCTATTACATGTAACCTGGGTCAACTATTGCAGGTTACTTGTGACATCTATTGTATTTAACCTGGGACAACTATTGCAGGTTACTTGTGACATCTATTACATTTTCTGTAACCTGGGTCAACTATTGCAGGTTACTTGTGACATCTATTGCATGTAACCTGGGACAAATATTGCAGGTTACTTGTGACATTTATTGTATGTAACCTGGGACAAATATTGCAGGTTACTTGTGACATCTATTGTATGTAACCTGGGACAAATATTGCAGGTTACTTGTGACATCTATTGTATGTAACCTGGGACAAATATTGCAGGTTACTTGTGATATCTATTGTATGTAACCTGGGACAAATATAGCAAGTTACTTGTGACATCTATTGTATGTAACCTGGGACAAATATTGCAGGTTACTTGTGACATCTATTGGATGTAACCTGGGACAAATATTGCAGGTTTACTGTGACATGACTATTGTATGTTAACCTGGGACAAATATTTCCAGGTTTACTTGTGACATATATTGTATGTAACCTGGGAAAACTATTGCAGGTACTCTAAAGCCCGTTTGGATTGTCTGTTTGCCCTGTGACTGAGAAAAAAAAGAACTGGGTGAACATAAGTATAGCAGAAGATGATGATGAAGAAGAAGAAGAATTAAGAAGAAGAAGAAGAAGGAAGAAGAAGAAGAAGAAGTCTAAGAAGAAGAAGAATCAAGAAGAAGAAGAAGAAGAAGAAGAAGAAGAATGAAGAATGAAGAAGAAGAAGAAGTATGAAGAAGAAGAAGAAGTAGGAAAGAAGAAGAAGAAGAAGGATGAAGAAGAAGAAGAATCAAAGAAGAAGCACTGATAGAAGAAGAAGAAGAAGAAGAAGAAGAAGAAGAAGAAGAAGAAAAAGAAGAAGAAGTTCAAGAAGAAGAAGAAGAAGAAGAAGAAGAAGAAGAAGAGAAGAAGAAGAAGAAGAAGAAGAACAGAAGAAAAAGAAGAGAAGAAGAGAAGAAAAAAAAGAAGAAGAAAAAAAAAAAAAAGAAGAAGAAGAAGAAGATAGAAGAAGAAGAAGAAGAAGAAGAAGAAGAAGACTAAAGAAGAAGCAGAAGAAGAAGAAATCCACGTTGAAGAAGAAGAAGAAGATAAAAAGAAGAAGAAGAAGAAGAAGAAAGAAGAAAAGAAGAAGAAGAAGAATGAATAAAGAAGAAGATGAAGAAGAAGAAGAAGAATGTAGAAGATGGAGGTGAAGGTGTTACGGGCCTGTGAGAGGTCGCGACTGACAGTGTTTGTCGTTAATTAGGGAATCATTATCATCATGTAGTAGATCATTTGCAGAACGTCGCTCTCATAACTGTCTGCCTGAAAGAAACTCGGTCTTTCGCCAGCTTTCTCGCATTTGTACTTTTATACTCAAGTTAGGAACTATAGTAAAGAAATCATTGGTTTAGAGTAAAAAAACATGTCTGTACCTTACTACTCCTATACTGAAATTTATATTGATCGTTAAAAAAAATATACAAAACGTTTGTATTATTCCCGTTTGAAGGGTTTTATTTTCATTTTCATTTTCGTCCCAAGCCGCAATGAAATTATGGTATTGTATATATGTATTATATATGCTGGTGTTGGTTCTGCAACGTCCTGTAAAGGATACGTAACTAACCTAAATATATGTATTAAAGAGATTTATGTTATCCGTTGTTCAGTTATTTGTTACAGTCCCTGTCTTGACGGACACGGTTAATTGAAGTTTTACTGTAATCCCTGGTGCTTTAATAATATCCTACCCTAAGCAGGGGAAATCCACAGGTCACGGGACAGTCTAATATTTCAGGTTGTGGTATATAGGCTGCATGCAGTCGTGGGACCTAGTCTGCATGCAGTGCTGGGACTAAGGCTGCACTCTCTCGTGGGACGTAGGTGGGTTGGGATTATGATAAGTTCTATATGTTTTGGGGTCGTTGAAAGCATCAGAAAGGCATGAAACCCAGTCTTACCATCCTATAAAATGTTGGACTGTCCTGTGATGTCATCTGGGGTAGGATATTAATAAAGTACCTAATTCTCTCCCCCCCCCCCCCCCCCTTTTTTTATGGCAAACACCGTATTTCTCTCTTCTCGTGTTTGGTCGTAACACACCGCCCATCTAAAATAACATAAGCCCCAAGCTACAAACAAATTGTCCACCATCAAATAGTAAATAAAGTCGGCGAAACGAAAAGTGCAAAAAGTCCCCAGTAATCAATAGAGTGAACTAGTTCAAGTGAGTGATGGTAGGATGACACTTGTTGAGAATCCTTTGGTGTAACTTCCACTAAAGGAAGCTGGTAAGACGCGAAATGAAATGTTTAGGACATAAAGGTTTCAAAAAAGTTCCGGTTTGGAATCGGTCAACCTCAGGCAGACAAACCAACTTGTACACGTGAAACGTTGACCCAAACCAAGGTGCCAGAGTTCACTGTCTCCCCACTGCATTGTTAGAAACGCATGAATAAACACGATCACGTCTGAGATGTACAACGGCGTATAGTGGAATGATGCATTACGGATTATTAACTTTCTTGATAGGGGTCCGCCCCTCCCCTCTCTCTCTCTCTCTCTCTCTCTCTCTCTCTCTCTCTCTCTCTCTCTCTCTTATCCCTTTTTTGTCTCTCTGTCTCTCTCTCTCTAAGATCAGGATTGATGAGAAATTCGATCAAGATAATTCGAAAGGGAGGGGAAGGGGGTAGCAGGATATAAATGAGAAATACTGCCCTAGATGTACCAGAAAAGCTCTGACCCAGGGCTGCCGAAGTTTGTACTTTCGTACACATTTGATACTATTTAATCCCTTGCCGAGCAAAATTGTACTTTTAGTACCGTACTCAAAGTGTTGATACGTTTTAGAAGTTGTGCATCACTGTGTTCAATTTTAGCATTGCATTGAACCTTATAAACAAATGTGACTGGAAGCATACTGAAAAATCGCTTCTTTTGAAGACTTAATTATAAATGCATTGATAAGTTCAATATTATTGCTCCAAGGCATTAACCGAACAGCTTTGTAAGAAACTGAGCGATAGCAAAATAGTACAGAAATGATGTAATGGACAAAGGATTTTAAATCCTATCAATATAAGGTAATCCATATGTGTGTGTGTGTGTGTGTGTGTGTGTGTGTGTGTGTTTGCGTTTAAAGACTACCTGTTTTTCTTAGTAAAAAATTTAAATATTTCATTATTTTTGGGGGTGTTTTGGTTCTTTTAACAAACATATGTAGTACTATTCAGGAAAATATTCAGCAGCTCTGCTCTGGCAGCGTCAGCATTGTTCAGCTCAGTTCTTTGTTGGTGATACAGCTTTATGGTCTCCAGGTTGCGTGCCTTGTAACGTTCTCTTCAAATGGAGGACCGGAGTCCTTATTTGGTCTGACTGTGATGAGATGCTTTGCTTGGTCTCAACGAGGACATTGCGGCAAGCAGAAAGTCCGTGCTACAAGTGACGGCACAAGATACTTGTGGCTAGTCGAGTGAGCGAGGGAAAGCCCGAGCTAGCCTCGTGGTCAGTTGGTTACCAGAAGTCGTAGAAGACGGTTGTGTTAGCAGAAGATGTAGTCTTTATGTCGCGCGAATGTCTAGTGTTTGAATATGTCGCAAGCGATAAAGTGTGAATAATTGTTGGAGCATGTGGAACAAATGGACCAGAATAAACTGATAGCATGAACAAGGAAGCTGAGCGGCGTTGTGTTATCAATCCTAGACGTTAGAGCAGTGCGAATTAATCATCCAGAGAGTGAGCCGTGTCGAGTGACGTCGGCTTAACCAAAGTTCATTCCACTGACCCTGCTCCTCAACGCATGTCGTAACTTTTGTCTCCCACCCAAATCAACTATTAAGTTAGGCCACAAAAACTTTGTATTTTAAGCCTCCGCTGTTTTGTTTAACTCCAATCCCACTTAGTTATTATTATTATTATGTAAAAAATCCTGACTTGGAGTGGTAGTACATAAAAAAAAAATATTTACCTGCAACAAAAATGTTTAAGTGATCATTAGGCATTAAGAATTTACAAAGAAAACCAAAGATCAAAGTGGTGGAAGTAATAAAGCTACTTAAACGACATTTATATTTTATATGCAAATAATAATACACAGTGTAGATCGCCGAAGGCTATCTCGGATGTGACGAATTTCTTTTGTGAAGAACAAGTTGTTTATTCCCGGCAATTTTTCTTGCTTGAATTCTTATCTGGAAGAACTATTTTTTGGGGTCCCCGTTCTTATTCTTCTTATCAGGTCCGCATTAAAGTTCTTTCTCTTCGTTAAGACATCTACAGAACAAAACCAAACCACAAAATGTTGCTGTTGGCGTTTACAGCAAGTAAACAGGCAGAAGAATAAATTGCTCCATGAGCTCCTCGAGACCTCTCACCAAAGAACCACACAAAACTGTCTTGTGTAAGCCTGGTTAATTATTCCTTTTCGTTGCTGATGTGCCCCACCCATACACGCCTTGACGCCATCTGGACACACATCACACCCTATGATACAGCATGCGTTCAGCTCACGATAGACACAACCTGCTAGGATCAGAACTTTGCTAATGAGCCGGGGAGGGAGGAGGGGGAGGGGGTCAAGGAAATGACTAGTCCAGGGGTGGGCAACCTTTTCTGCTCCGCTAGCCGAATTTAGAATTACCAGAATTTTCTCGGGCCATGTAGCATGTTACACAACACCCAGATTTCCTTGTAACAGGATGTTTTTGTAGGATAATCTCCTGGGAAGTGTCAATGTGCTGCTGCTGCTGTGTGTGTGTGTGTGTGTTTGTGCGTGCGTGCGTGCGTGTGTGCGTGTGTGTGTGTGAGAGAGAGAGAGAGAGAGAGGGAGAGAGAGAGAGAGAGAGATCTATGCACTATTCATGTTCATCGCCATAGTCCCGTTCTCTGTTAAACCGAATCGGCGAATTGTTGCCGCACTCATTGATCTTAAAAAAAAAACTGTCATCACCTTAAAATGTATCATCAAAGTCCGCCGACAGACACAGTTGCATAATGTCTGCGTTTGTCCGCAACACGAGTTTCACTAGCAAAGGTCAAAGATTCTGCGTCATCAGTTTTACAACATACTTTCTCTGAACTGATATTGTGTGAGCTCAAGGGCCAGATAATTTAGTCATTTTACACCAGCCTCGCGAGTCAGTTAAAACAGCTTGGCGGGCCTGTTTTAGCCCGCGGACCATAGTTTTCCCACCCCAGGACTAGTCTTTAGTTGGGGAATGACTCAGCCAATATACGGAACAATATATCCGCTCTTTCCTAACAGACAAAGATGGCCAACGCAGCCATTTTAGTGATAGTTATATTAGTTTTTAGATACACTGAATCGTCTTGATATTAGTGTTAGTTCAAGGAGGACAAAACGGCTCTCAACTCTCTTGGCATCAACACAACAACATGGGAGGCTGCTGCACAGGACCGTTCTGGGTGGCACACATCCCTCGGACATGGTGCAACAGCCTGCCAGGCAGCGGAGGTTGCACAGGCAGAAGAGAAACGGAGGCAGACTAGATAGAACGGTTTTGCTAATCCTACACTTACTGCGGCTTTCACCTGTTGTCCGCACTGCTCAAGAACTTTCCGGACTCATATTGGACTAATCAGCCACCTTCGTACTCATAATCATTGATCATTACTACTTTGGATGAAAAGTAGTCTTCATCACTCGTGATGGACTAACAAAAACAGTGCAGTAAAGAAAAGTGTTGGCATCTTGAGTCTTTCCATTTGTTTGTGTTATATGAAGGAAGGAATGGAAATCATCGCCCATGGCAATGGCTAGAGTGACTGGCAACACCCGCCGGCGTTTAAAAGTCTCCCCTAGCATGGGAAGTCAGAACAGTTTTTGTGATCACGTGTATTTAGTGTGCTTCTCCTCATACGCTCTGCTCTCAACCGTTCTGCAAACATTTTGCCTTTATTTGCAATCCCTTCCTGATTTCCCCCTCCACGCAACACGATCCATGACCTTTTGTTTTCATGAATCTACCCACGAATCTACCTCAATACCTAGTACCATCGTTCATGTTCCACAAGAACCGGAAATATACAGCAGGTACTGTTAAATGACAAACTGGTTAGTTGCGTATCCTTTACAGGACGTTGCAGAACCAACCACAACTGCCCCTGGCTGTTGTGTGGTTTTTCCAGGCAAATTTACGTCCAGTAGTTTGCCATTGCCCTCTGGACAGTCGGCTTTCTTGAAACCACTGTCGAAACCAACACAAGGCCCATGGCCCGCAGCTGGGATCGAACCCGGCGTCCGGCATTACGAAGCATTCGCATCGACTTAGCCACAAAGCCGACAAATGACAAACTACTGGACGTAAATTTGCCAAGAAAGAACTACAGCAGCCAAAGAAATGATGGAATTGGTTCTGCAATGTCCTGAAAGGATAATTAACTAAGTTTTAACTGTTAAATGTACCTTCTGTTGAATTATATATTTTACACACATACACACACATACACATACGCACACACGCGCGCGCGCACACACACACACACGTGCATGCATACCACACCAGTCACAATAATAATAGACGTTGTGATTGTTCGTCCATCACAAGGTATGAGGACCACTCTTTCTTACATCCGTCATGAAACTATAGTTGACTGTCTTTGAGTCAGGAGGTGACTTATATGCCTGGAAGGATCTAGGACAATGAGGGGGAACAGTGTCTGTAGATAAAGAGTCTGTTACACGGGTCATTCTAGCTAGTCTGTGCTGTTCAGCTGCCCTTTTTCTTGAAGCCGGGCAGGTCATTGCCCCTCTTCGAATAGACGCTCACCATATAGTCCAGTCTTGTGCAGCAGACTCCCAAGTGGCAGAATCTAAAATAAAGGCTTTAAGTGACGCCTTTAGCGTGTCCTTAAAGCGTTTTTTCCCTGCAACAATGAGAGCGTCTACTTTTCAGTACTTCCCAGACACCATTTTTTTTTTTTTTTGGAGCTGATGATCTGGTAAGGGGATGACGAATCTGTGACTGCATCAGGATGGTATTGATGCTGGAAAGGCCAGCTCTTTCCAGTACAACGGTGTTCAGGACCTGCCTTACCACTTGAGGTTAGGTGTTTTTTTTTTAAACAGACTGTATGTAAGTGGTTGAGAACTGAATATAGCAAGTACATCTAGTTGTCCCTTCTATTGGTTACACAACAATTCCCACAAAATCAGAAGCACATAAGTAGAATTCATTGCCTCACATCTAACACGACAGAACAGCCTAAGATACTTACCACCGCGCACTTCAGTGAAATGTAAGCTGAATTCCCCAACAAAACGATGTTATTTTAGCCGCGTTCTGATGTCTTGAATATTTAGTCTCTGCAACCTATGATAAGATAATTTATGACCAGGTTAATGGATAACCCAGGAAGACTGAGTCAGTTGCTGCCAAAGCGAAAAATAGGTTAAAGGTAAAGTTAGTTAAGTAAGATCAGCAGTAACACAGAACTCATCCTTTTTTTTACCCGGTCTTTAAAGACATAAATTGTTTTTACTATCTGTATTCCCGTCTCGGCTCTGGGATCCCATTTTGTGGGAGCTGGATGGGGGTGGGGGGATAGAAATAATGCCTCTAACAAGTATGCCTAATATGCGACAAATTAAGGGTGCTTTCTTTGAAGTCAGAGTGCATCAGCCTGTAAGGCTAGAAATCAACAGTCTGCATACAAAACAAGAAAGATCTGTAAAGCGGAAATGCATGCAAATCTTGAGTTTTGGAACAAGACCAAAGTCGTGAGTTGGTCAAATAACCAGAACTCTCTACTGGCATTTACAGCCGGTGAAGAAGAAGAAGAAGAAGAAGAAGAAGAAGAAGAAGAAGAAGAAGAAGAAGAAGAAGAAGAAGAAGAAGAAGAAGAAGAAGAAGAAGAAGAAGAGAAGAAGAAGAAGAAGAAGAAGAAGAAGAAGAAGAAGAAGAAGAAGAAGAAGAAGAAGAAGAAGAAGAAAAAAAAAGAAGAAGAAAAGAAGAAGAAGAAGAAGAAGAAGAGAAGAAGAGGAAGAAGAAGAAGAAGAAGAAGAAGAAAAGAAGAAGAAAAGAAGAAGAAGAAGAAGAAGAAGAAGAAGAAGAAGAAGAAGAAGAAGAAGAAGAAGAAGAAGAAGAGGAAGGAAGAAAAAGAAGAGGAAAGAAGAAGAAGAAGAAGAAGAAGAAGAAGAAGAAGAAGAAGAAGAAGAAGAAGAAGAAGAAGAAGAAGAAGAAGAAGAAGAAGAAGAAGAAGAAGAAGAAGAAGAAGAAGAAGAAGAAGAAGAAGAAGAAAAAGAAGAAGAAGAAGAAAAAAGAAGAAAAAGAAGAAGAAGAAGAAGAAGAAGAAGAAGAAGAAGAAAAAGAAGAAAGAAGAAGAAGAAGAAGAAGAAGAAGAAGAAGAAGAAGAAGAAGAAAGAAGAAGAAAGAAGAAGAAGAAGAAGAAGAAGAAGAAGAAGAAGAAGAAGAAGAAGAAGAAGAAGAAGAAGAAGAAGAAGAAGAAGAAGAAGAAGAAGAAGAAGAAGAAGAAGAAGAAGAAGAAGAAGAAGAAGAAGAAGAAGAAGAAGAAGAAGACAGAAAGAAAGAAAAAAGAAAAAAAAACTGCATTGTGTCACTTTTTTATGGCGGTTTAGGACAGTGGGGTCGCGATCCTTGGGATTTATGTCAGTATGGCTAGTACTGGCGGAACAAACAGTGCAGTCGGGGACATTTTATGTGTTGGAGAAATGGGCCCAAAAAATAAAAATACCTTTTACCAA
>CAJHNH020003588.1:22500-37500 GCA_905116865.2 Candidula unifasciata | reverse complement strand
GTCTGTACAATGAATCGATTTACTACAATACATTCAGTAGGCCCTAGTGCGTAAGACGGATCATTTACACATTTCCTAAAACTTATAAGACGAACATTTGCGGATGAGAGAAAGAGCAATATGGAAATCGTCATCATCCTCAAACCTTGGGTGCTGTTTTTGGTAGCTAAGACTCGCAGTCTATTCATCTCTTCCGTTCCACCTGTGCGATCATTTCAATATCACGAATGGAATCCAACCCAGCACCTCTGATTCTCTCAACATTGTTCTTTACAGCACAGTCTTCTTTATTTTGTAACTACTGATGCCAAATAATGTTTGTTCAATGTGAAGTAGAAAGTTTTAATACTCCTAGGCCATAATATATTACAGAAAAGATTACTAATCTCTGTTCCATGTGTGTTGCAACCGACGTCTTCAAGACCGCGAGGCCAAGCTTAGATTGCGCTTGTTCCACGTGATATGTGTAGGGACAGACTGCGATCAAAAGTCAAACCTAAGTATTTCACCTTAACTCTTCTTTCAACACTAATACCCTTCATGGATATGTTGGGCAAGTCTTCCTTTCGAATGTTGTTATTCAAAGAGCACCACAAAACACTGACCTTTTCTGGGTTTACCCTTGACCATGTCTGTTCACACCACGTCATCTCATGTAAAGCACATTTCAAGTCTCTGGTCATGTCGTGCCTGTCTGGCCAGCTTCTATACATTAGGAAATCATCTGTAAATAGTCCAGTGGGGGTGAATTCTTGCCAGACTTGCTGAATATAGGTTAAACAAGATGGGTGACAATGGTGATCTTTGAGGAAGGCAAGGGCAAATTCGTATTGTATCCGATCTCCATATTCCCAAACAAAATACCACTGTTCTTTCCAACAATGCTGCCCCCATCCAATAAGCTAACCAAGGGTTCACGCCACAGGCCTCCACACACTGCATCAGATATGTGACGTCAAAGCTGTTATAGGCATCTTCAAAATCTATCGCGACAGCGATTGTTTCTTGCTTTAGCCTAAATCCTTTATCACATCATATGCGAAGGTTCCAGCATTGTCCTATGTTGCCTTTGATAGCCTATAGCTGCCCATGGTGTTCGGTAGCATGCCCTTTCTTTCTTAGTGTAACATCACTATCTTGGCCACAATATTTTTCCAGCAGTTTGCCATACACATTTTGCAGGGTTATGACTCTATATCTAATAAGCTGTGAGGGATCCCTGCCCGGTTTTGGAAATGGTTTAAGAAAACTATGTAACGAGGGTGGGCTAAAGGTAGAACCTTCCCTCTCCCAACTCCCTGCCGCCCCCCCCCCCCAAAAAAAATGAACCCTAACATTGAAACTATTGCAGCATGACTAATTTTAACCACATAGATGGACTCTATGAGGTTACAAATTATCACTTGTGGGGATATCTGAAACGATGTGTAAATTAGGTTCCAATATGGCCGACATTATATTTAAATAGCCTCCGTTTACTAAAGGCAATATCTCATTAACCAGTCCACTCCTAGCTATAATACTGGGTAAATGTGTTGCAGGATATTCTAGGGCCTGTAGTAGAACTGTTGAATTTTGTTGAAAAACTTTGTGTGTGGATTTATTAAATACTGAGTATTTCAAAAAAGCAGTGATGTGCCTAATTAAATAAAATTGTAAGTAAAAAATTACCAGGTCAGCCTCATTTTACTGCATTTATTCTATTATTTCTGTTTCTCAGATTGGTCGGGGGTGGGGGTTGATTAAACCATTATAAAACAGATGATAAGAATGTTATAAAGGCCTTTTTTTATGAGCATTTCCTTCGAATTTAGAGTGCATCTTCCTAAAAGGCGAGAAACTAACTAGCTGCATACGAATAAGCAAGATTTTTAAAACGAATGTGCACTCAAACTCAAATTCTCGAAAAAGACCAAAGTCAAGACGTGGACAAACAACAAGTACTTTACACCAGAGTTTACAACTGGTGAACGCTAAAAGGAAGTAGATATGATGTTGTATTTTTCATTATAAGTTGTTCAAGGAAGTATAGTTTAAGTATGATATGGCCCATTGCTTATGTTGACTGCCTCTGTAATTTGACTGCCTCCGTATGTTGACTGCCTCCGTGTGTTCACTGCCTCCGTGTGGTGACTGCCTCCGTAAGTTGACTGCCTTCGTATGTTGACCGGTTTGCTGGAGTCCCTTAAAAGGACCCTCTTTCATGCCTATAGGCGTACTGGGCAGGATCTATATTTTATAGACCAATCGGCACTAGGTGGGTGATGTCTTCAACATAACACCGACCGTCTATATTTCTCGGCATTTTACCTGGTACCCATTAAAAGCTGAAGAGTCAGCAATTAAACACGGACTCGATATAGTCCCCTCTGAACTAAGGAGCAGATTGAAGGAGTCAAGGAGTTTTATTATTTCTGTTCCCAATACCGATAACCGATAACCAAGAGTCAATGCCACTTGAAAAAGAATAAGAAAAAAAAAACAGTCTGGCGCTGTCAGGACGCGAACTCACGTCTTTCAGATACTCAGCCAAGCGTCTAGTCGTTACATCACAGCGGGTCCCGGTACAGTCCCTTATCTGGTAATCTTACCATGCTTCTACTTAACATTAGAACAGAAAAGGCGTTATCTGGATTTAACTTCTTCTTCTTCACTTCCTCTTTTACCGCTGTGGGTGTCAAGGGAGATATAAGGTTCTGTTTCTAGTTCTTCTGGCTACCTCGACCATAGGCACATCGTGCTGTTGTAGAGTTTCTCTGATGTTATCCTTCCATCTTGTTCTTGGTGTACCCCGTGCTCTACGTCCTTCTTCTCTTTCCATGTATGCTTTTTATGGTATGGTGTCACAAGGCATTGATTTCTTTAGCGGTAAAAATCCATTGCCGGCTTGCTAGGCCTGTCGCAACTTCACCAGAGCCCCGTTGGCCAGGACGTTTCGGGGTGACCCAGGGTGGCCTTCATGGCTACCGTAGCGGTCCCGTAGCACGAGGCCACACCATACTTCGCCCACACCTAGCAATTCCCTACTTTGTCCTGTTACCACCTCTCACGACGAGGACGTGGGGTTGTGGATTTAACTAACATTTATAATGTTTTTTTTTTGTTTTTTTTTACGAAAAAGCAAACTCAAGACCTTACCTAAACAAGGCAAAAGTATCGGATTCTTTAAGTGTAAAACGCAGGAAAATTGAAACAACCCTTGACAAATGATTGTGTATCAAAACGCGTCATGTAGTTGTTAAGCTTCGTTGTTCCATCTTCCCTGAAACATGATACCTAACAGCAGATATCTGTTGTTGAGTCTGGATTTAGGCGAAACAAACCAGGTAAAATGCTGCAATGGAAAACTAAACCTAACAAATAGAACAACTGTAGATATTTTCACAGAAGGAACAAATACACACACTCCAATAAGAAGAAACTTCACAGGGGAGCATGTACAGCAGGAGTCTACCAATCATAAGTAGAAGTAATCTCTCGTCGACAAATGTTTCGGCCCACGAGCTCCTAGAGAATGGACCCACCTGAGTTCATGAGACTCAGGGTTGATTTTCTCCTGCTGCACGTATTTACCATTATAATAGCTTACAAGGACGCGGGTCAAAGGTGAACACATGTCAGACACAAGGCTATAACTTTACCCCTGTCATCAACTGTGCATATAAATGTGTTGAACAGCTAGAGAACGTTGCTGCCAGTGGAATGCAGTAAAGACTGGTTACAGATCTCTTATAGTTTTTCACAAATCAACAATAGCATTTGTTGGCGTTTGTGGTTTTACTGATAAATTTCTTCTCCTTCTTCGCGTTAACCGGCTGTAAACTCGAACGGAAAGTACTGGTTATTCGCCCACTTCTGGACTCCTTTCCTGTGAAAGAACCTAAGAGTTGCGTGCACATCCGTTTATACAGATCTGACTCATTTGTATGCAGACTGTTGGCTCCTTGCCTCCCAGGCAGGCACCATCTTGACTTGGAAGAAACTTCCAATATGTTGACTCTTACGGCATGTTTTTTTTTTTAATAGTCAGTGGGTCTATTCTAGGTTTCCCCACAATGGGGTCCCAGAACCCACACGGAGAACTGACCAATTTTGTATTCAATAGTTTGCCAATGCCAAATCGTTGTCGAAATCAAACCAAAGCGGTTCGCTGACAAATCTCCCAGCAGATACCTTTCCAAACGTTGTATGTTGGAATACAAAACTGCGTTCATAACCCCTAAGCAGTATAGCGGAATTGTTAAACACAGAAAGTAACGAAAAAGGAAAATAAATACAGAAATTAGTTTAACACTGAAAACAAAACATTATTTTTAACCTTACACGGGGGGAAAGGGGGGGGGGGGGGGGGGGGGTTTAGTAGTACATACATGTTAGCTAAACATTTAAAATAAAATAAATGGATTGTGACTAAACACAAGAAAACATAGATTTTGACTAACTAAACACAAGAAAACATAGATTTTGACTAACTAAACACAAGAAAACATAGATTTTGACTAACTAAACACAAGAAAACATAGATTTTGACTAAACACAGAAAAGACAGTAATATGCTTTTAGCTAACTATAAGAAGCACAATTTATAGATTTTAACTAAATACGAAAAAATAAAACACATAAATTATGCTAACAACAGTAAAATACTTTCAAAGATTTTGTGTAAGCAGAGAAAAGGGAATACGAATATGTTAGTTAACTATGAAAAAATCATCTCTAATCTCATGGGATTTGTTTTCCAGCCGAGGAATGTCTGGGCACAGTGTTTCTATATGCACTTATTCGTCATAAAAAAAAAAAAAATTGTTTATTTATTATCCAGTCAGTAACATAAAAACCAATGGTGGGTATACGGCGTATATCCGCACACCTACAAGCAAATCCATGCAAATCTACACATTTTTTTTATACATACGGTCACCCTGCTTTGAGAGATCACCACATTTTTAAATGATACTTTTGTTAATATACTTTTTACCAAATGGTATTTACATATCCTTCACAATCCATCTTAGCATTAATTGGCCGGTTGTGGTTTTACTCAGCACTTTTACACTCAATTGTTTGCCATTACTTACTGAATGTTTCCACATTAATAGCATTGGTCTCTGCACGTACAGCTGAATCCAGCCTGTTTTTGAATTATGAAGCTGCCTTCAAAAACGTAAGTCATGGACGCTGAAGCTTCAACTTGAATGTTGAATGTTGAATTAAGAATCGACATCACATTCGCGACACCCTGAGTTAAAATTCTGATGGTACCAGTAACCGTCTGATTGTATATCCGTCTCGCCTTTTCCCTGAGGTCGAGCAGTCGGCCAGATCCCCTTGTAACTCCTCGCAGTGCCATTTTCCTCAGACCATAATGATCTATCTGTGCCTCGGCACTGTTCGATCGCTCACAAAGGGCCATTACAACATCTTAAAATCTAAAATTAATTAGCAGTAGGAATTTTATAATTAAACTTTAGATAAACAAACTTTTGTATGCTTGGTCTGGTTCATTCTGTACAAAGTTACTTCTTTACGTTCGCTGGTGAAAAGTTTTATATTCGTGCGAGGGCATCCAAACGTGCAAGGAAATGAACAAGCTGATATGCTTGCAGGTAAAGCTACTGTGGAAAGGGGGAGGGGGCGAGCCATGGACAAAGCTGATACAATAAATGATCTGAGAAAACTAAGGCATTTGCGAGAACCGTCATGACTTAACCTGCAACCATGACTAGACTGCAAGAGCAGCATGTTAAACAGGGGTATGGCCAGACAAGAGCATTATGCAAGAAACCAACATAGGACTTGTGTCATCAGCCGCTGCACGCTGCGAGGTTTACTGAGGAGGAGATCCGAGCACTTATGGACTGAATAGTTCGATGTACAAATGAGGATTTGTTGTCCCCTATCTAACTAGCTAATCAGGATGTATTGGTACTTTCACGTTTAATATAATTTGTTTATCTGCCTGTCTCTTATATAGTTATTATACTGCAACGCTCTGTTCTAAATATGAGAACCCTTTCAGTGTCATTCGTTATAAGAAGAACTCCACACTGGAGCATGCATAGCAGGGGTCCACCGGTCATCAGTATAGATCCTCCGTCGGCAATTGTTTCGGCCCATTACTTCCCTAAACAGTCTCGGAAGGTGGGCCGACCTGGTTCATGCGGCCAGACCCCGATCTCCCCCTGTTGCACTTCATCGGACTCGATAGGGACAAGACGATATGGTGACTTTACAACAGGTGCTGTGTTTGTTTGTTTTAGTATCCAGAAGCCATGAGTTGTTAACCCTTAGGCTCGGTATTATGGATATCGCAACCTTTCGACAGAAAGAGAAATGTGGCTTTTCTGCCTACCCCCGGGAGTGAACCCGGACCACAAGGAGTTCGTCACCTGGTCACCGCGCAATCCGGTTTAGCCAACTACACTAGAGAGCCGGGCGTCAGGTGCGGTGAGATTGGTGTTATATTGTAGCAAATTATATCAGTTGACTACCTTTACAGCCAGAGTGACAAGTTAATGGTTGGTTCATCGGACAGGTGTTAAACATTGGCATTTGGCAGAGAGACACTGACAGACATTTATGGGGCACTTTGGCTTTTAAGGGATGAAAACTTTATTTTCCACCAGGGACTCATCCCAGTCTACCGAGGCTCATCCCACACAACGTTTCTTTGCGACCTGAGCCAGCTCGAAGCTCTTTCAACAGCTTCACCCAGTTGTTTTAGTGACCGTATACGCTCGTGTCATCTCAAGCCCAGTTGCTTTAGCACATTGTACGTGAGAGTGAGGATGAGACCTCTTGCGCTTACCTCGACGGCGAAAATTTTTACTGCGTACGCTTCGCCTCTCCTCAGACCGGCTACGAGCTCACCCTTAGTTTTCGAGCTTATAGGGAGATTTTCTTCCATCCACGACCCGTACGGCACAGTCAGCTCTTTCAGAATGAGCTGGCGTTTCTCCGTAGAGTGCAGAACCATGTCTGGTATTAGGCCGGTCTTCCAGTTTGGCTCTTGGTACTTCTCGAAACCAGGCAGCTCGAAAGCCAGTAATCAGTCCCTCGCACAATCAAGTATTGATGGAGCGTATGGGATCATGTTGATTTTATCTTTATAAATCTGCCCAGCATTGAGGAAGCGCATGGGGGTGAAAGTAGGACTGGACCTTTCGTTGGCCTTCATTTTTGCTTGGTCCACAATGTCCGCTAACTCTTTCAGGACTTTATTTGGAGTCGAGTATATCGTTACTGGCTCAGGGCTTTTCTGCACGCGGACAGTACGTGCTCAAGCGTCTGTTTAGCTATGACAGTGGGCATGTCGGTTCGGTAGTCGCATGCCATTTCCCCATGTCGACGTCAGACGGTATTCATCAAAAGCAGATCTAACGATAAAGCTCAGTCGCAAAGGGGGGGGGGGGGGGGCATTCGCCAGAGCTCACCCCATGTGAGTATTCGTGGCCAGGCGCTTACGAAGCCGATCCACTGGCCTTGCTGCGACTACTTCCCAGCTTTTTGGACACGAGTCTCGTTTTCGGCGTCTCTTGTCTACTGTATTACCATGTCTCTGCGCTCTTTGGCAGTGGCTTTGAACCACCAAACTGATTTTCCCATGTCCAAAGCCGCGTCAGTCGGTTTGTGTGTAACCCATGACTTCTTTCAATTGCAGTGCTTCTTGAGCAGATTCTATGCCATCTAGTTAACTAAAATAAATAGTCCTTTTTCATGTCATTGCACATCGGGTAAATGTTCCTGAACATATATTTTTATAGATAAATCATCACTCGCTGGGTGATTTTTCAACATCACGCAGGCCGTCTTTACCTTCCATTACATTATCTGGTACCCTTTTAAATCTAGATCGACATGCGAACCAAGGCAAAAAATGTTTACATCCATGCTGAAACGAACCTAAGACATTCACGCCGGTAAGCGAGCATCTGGTCACCAAGCTACATCGGCTTGCATTCTGTTTCATAGTGCTGTGATGTTAACATCCTAAAGCTACATCGGCTCCCATTCTGTTTCATAGTGCTGTGATGTTAAGATCTTAAAGCTACATCGGCTCCCATTCTGTTTCATAGTGCTGTGATGTTAACATGCTAAAGCTACACCGGCTCGCATTATGTTTCATAGTGCTGTGATGATAACATACTAAAGCTACATCGGCTCCCATTCTGTTTTATAGCGTTATGATGTTAACATCAGATCCAGACAGCAATTAGCTGAAGTAACAAATAAAAGTACTGAAAGGGCTACAGTAAAAACTTTCCTTGACTCAAAGAGTATCACAAACTAATTGTTTCATTAGAATAGAGTTGTCCAAACGTTTCATGCCGGCGAACACTTTTAAGACAAACTCAATTTCGCAATATAGTAATTTAGTCTCTTAGCAACCCGGCTGATAAACTAACTGGGTACAGAAACGTTCTTAACTGTTTAATGCTTTGCTTTCTTGCGATTATACCTTTACACTGCAGCCGACACACTAGTGAGTCGCGACACACAGTTAAGAAGCTCTGTATTAAACATTTTTAAAACGGTTAACAGAAACTAGAGATACTTTTAAAAGTATAACATAAGGAATGCATCAGTTAGTTGCGTATCCTTTACAGGACGTTGCAGAACCAACCCCAACAGCCCCTGGCTGTTGTGTGATTTGTCTAGGCAAATTTACGTCCAGTAGTTTGCCATTGATTTCTGGATTGTCAGCTTTCTTGATACCACTGTATGGCCCGCAGCTGGGATCTAACCCGGCATCCCGGCATTACGAAGCGTTCTCATCGACTTAGCCACAGAGCCGACTAAGGAATGCATAAAAGGGAGGGAAAAAAAACGGGTTTTCATAATTACCTTTTTTACGACAATACAAAACACGTTCGTGCAGGAAAAAACGTTGTATAGTCTCCTCTAGGGTGAAAACCCAGCTACATCGATATACTGGTCTGCTTTCTTCAAGAAGCGAGGTCGTCAGAATAAAAACATACAAACATTGCTAAATTTTTCCCAGTGAAAACATGTGGGAACCTCGCTTTCATTCAATACTCACCTCTCACAATTTGTGAATGAGCGCGCACGCAATCACGTGACTCTGGAAGGAGACTGGCCACGTCATGTTTGCTAGCACTGATAGTAGGAACTCAATCGCAGCTACAGTCAACACAGCTTGGCATCCGGACATAAAATACAACATCCACTTTCAAATTCGCGGAGTCAGTGAACTATACACCATTACCGCAACCAGAATAATAGGCGGATCAATAGACAAGCACTGCCCGCTGTTAGAGTGCTTATATATATGTAGACCAATCAGGCTTTTTGTTGATAGGAGGTTTGCTTGCCTTTCTGAGGTGGGGTGGGGTGGGGGTGTGCTGTGTTTAGATTCCCTTCAAGCTGAACTCTCATTCACAAGACCCAAGCTCCAACCCATAGCAGGATCCCAAATACGAAGAAGACGATCAACTGAAAAAGGGGGGGGGGGGGGGGGAGACAGGATGCTAAGGATTGTTCTAATCAGCCGATTTATATAATCTTTCGAACCATTGTAAATAAGCTGAATGACAATTTAGGTTTTACAGTAAACACGTTAATGCCAACTTCAAGTTCATTTTTTTAGAGGCGTATCTATAATAAATAATGCTCAATCAAGACCAAGGAAAGTTTGTGATAGTTTATCTGAGTCATGAATATCCAAATCTAAATGACCCATCTTAGATTCCTAGCGGAAGTGCTGGTACAGTAAAACAGTAACCTTCCGCATAGTTACAGTTTGTCACCTTAGAAGAAGACGAAGATGAAGAAGAAGAAGAAGAAGAAGAAGAAGAAGAAGAAGAAGAAGAAGAAGAAGAAGAAGAAGAAGAAGAAGAAGAAGAAGAAGAAGAAGAAGAAGAAGAAGAAGATGATGATGATGATGATGATGATGAAGAGGAATTATCATTGCTTATTGAACGGTACTACATTCACATCTTTGTCAAAATCAATACACAGCTTTTACTACCAAATCACTTGCAGCTGATTTCGAAATTTAGCATGTTGGAATTCTGAAACTATGTCCATAACACCTAATTAGCTTTCGTCAAGTTAGTAATCTCCATAGTTATATCCATAGTACCACTGTAGAATCACTGAGATAGCGTGGCTGTTAGGATTCCTAGCCCATGTGAGAGAAGGCAGTTGTGTATTGATTGAAAGGCTGTATTGCATTTATTCAATGCTGTGTATATCCTTCAAATCCCGATCTATCCGCAGATATGAGATCTTTGTTCTCTCATAATCCCAGAGAGTCACTGCATTAGGTGTCGTTATCTCTCAGTGGTAGGCGTATGTAGTAGGCGTATGTAGTAGGCATATGTAGTAGGCGTATGTAGTAGGCGTACTTGGGAATACAGGTCAATGTATTTTTAATGCATGTTTATGTTTATTCGACGGATCAACATCATGGCACACGGATGTAACCTATAAGTGCTCCGTTCTACTTATAACTCAAGCCTGCGTTTGACGAATGTCAACGTAGTGCACGAACTCCGTTGTACCGGCGAGGATCCTGAAATACTTCGAGTTTTCAACTTGTAATTTTGACCGGGCAGCACCGTTTATGCTACTCTTTTTAATTTCTAACTGCCAGTTTGTTTGTTTTTAAACCGAGCCCAAGAATACATACTGGCGTCCGATCTTACTACCCAGAGACCAGGAGAAATTACTAGAAGTCCGCGTGAAAAAAAAATCACAGCCTTTACCCCGGGTTTGAAGTCGGAACCTCCAGTACACGAGGCGGACACCATACCTCGAGACCACTTGCCTCCCCCCCCCCCCTCATTTTTAATACATCACGCTATCGATCGTTTGACGAAGAGTGGACTGCAAGGTTGTCAGCAAAGTTTCGGCTCTGTGCCACCTACCTGTCAAGATATGTTGCATTATGTGCCTCTCTGCGTGGGGTCTAGGATCCCCTTCGGGAGAAAAAGGGGAGGGGGATCACCCCCCCCCCCCCCGAAAAAGCATGTCGTAAAATGGGACTAAATATAGTTTCTTTTTAATTCTTCATAGTTGGTGTGCATCTGAGCTGTTAGAAACCAACAGAATTAACCTATATCTGTAAAACGGATGTGGAAGCAAAACTCAAGTTCTGGAACAAGGCTACAGTCCAAAAGTGGGCGAATAACAAGAATTTTCCGTCTAAGTTAACAGCTGGTAAAAAAAAAGAGGAAGATATTCCGTGCCCGCGTGATTAAACTGTCCGCCTATTTATCTGCAGTTTGTGGGTTTGTTTCACCGTGGCTTTTGCTTTTCCTACCAACACAGTTGTCCGTGTTCGAGGCAAGAATATCATAAACCATACTGGAGGGGAAAGACGAGGGCAAGAAAGCAAGAGCTAGACAACGTTTCAAGTGTAAACATACCATTAAGAGGATGGGGTAAAGGCAGTCTGAGACAGTGTACTATAAAATCAAGAGACAGAGTGTGTAGGATGTCCATTATAACCACCCTGAGGAGATGGTACCTGATTGTTACTATCATTATTATTAAATGCTAGTTTCAACATGAAGCTGGCCCAGCCTGATGTAAATAAGTAAAGTAAGTAGAGACAGGGCCCTTTTCCACGCTTTCAGGCGTATTGGGTATATAAGCCTAGACCTATATTTTATAGACCAACCGCAAAAGATAGGTAATGTGGTCAGCATCATGCCGGCCGCCTTTACTTCACAGGACTGCATCCGGTACCTACTTAAGGCTGTGTCGACTTGGGAGCCAAGGACATTTTGTGAAAAAAGTCCGACTCCACCAGGGAGCGAACCCACGACCTTCCGATCCGCAGGGCAGCGTCTAGCCGCTACGCCACCACGGCTCCCACGATATAAATAAGTACATGCCCATTTTCAGGTTTTTTATGGAAGGAAAGAACACGAGGAATGGAACTAGCCACACCAGAACATTATGCCAGAGCTCTATCAGACGAGGATGATTTAAAAAACAGAGGGGAGGGGAATTGATCCACAAGCAAGCATACCGTAAAACATGCATGTCACTAATAAAGAGGGTGTACTGAAATCAGACGTGTTGAGCCCACTGGAGCAGACCAACTATAAACCACAACCTGTAATGCCAGCAGAATAATAATGGTAATAATAATATTAGGAAGAAGAAAAAGTAGAAGAAGAAAGAAAGAAAGAAAGAAAGAAAGAAAGAAAGAAAGAAAGAAAGAAAGAAAGAAAGAAAGAAAGAAAGAAAGAGAAAGAAAGAAAGAAAGAAAGAGAAAGAAAGAAAGAAAGAAAGAAAGAAAGAAAGAAAGAAAGAAGAGAAAGAAAGAAAGAAGAAAGAAAAGAAAGAAAGAAAGAAAGAAAGAAAGAAGAAAGAAAGAAAGAAAGAAAAGAAAGAAAAGAAAGAAAGAAAGAAAGAAAGAAAGAAGAAAGAAAGAAAGAACAGAGAAAGAAAGAAAGAAAGAAAGAAAGAAAGAAAGAAAGAAAGAAAGAAAGAAAGAAAGAAAGAAAGAAAGAAAGAAAGAAAGAAAGAAAGAAAGAAAGAAAGAAAGAAATGACATTGTTTATTCTTGTTTAAACTATAAGTGTTTGGCGTGTATCTTGAGTCATGGAATAACAATTTTAAAAAATATATTTCAGTCGGCGACGAATTAGAAAAGGAGCCAGAAAAAAAAAATTAAAACAGACGAGAAAGAATTGCAAGATTAAAAAGACGAAAACAAGAGATAAAGTCGTCGAAATTGAAGAAACACGGGCACGAGGAAGCGGATGTTAAGTATGTAAACATTTTAGGGAATTATGCAATTTTCCAAAGGAAAAATAGATATTGGAAATGAAAACTGCGGCTTATGTCAACATCAATCATTAGTGCACATGTCTGATCTCTAACAATCATTTGCTCACGCTTTAGCTTCATTCGTGTGAAAATATTGTGTATGCACGAACAGCTGTTTAAATAGATTTATACAGATCTTCGTCTAGGGGCTGCATCGATTAAGTGTACAATTGTGCTTGAAGGGGTCTGTGAAATTACTTTCAAGAGTGTGTTTATCTTCATTAATTTAGTTGTATCGGTGAAATATGTTTTTCTCTTTAAATCAATGACACAGGAGCATATATTAAGATACTAACCTTAATAGATCTTTAACTCGAACCATGCAGCTGGGTGGTTAGGTTAACTTTAATTTTCCCAAATAGAGAAGGTCACTTTTCATTCACAAGTTTGATGGGCTGGTCGACTTTCCTAAAGGTTACGGGTGTGTTCCTCTCTGTTTGCTTTCTGTGATGTCTTGCATTTACGTTTTCATTCCGAGAAAGAGAATGCCTGTGACATAGGTTGCAGCATTCCCTATGGTGGTTGTGTCCAAATCAGTTTCTCAATGATTTTGGAGTGTTGAAAGCGCTAACGTGCTGAAATATACAACAGGCGATATCAATGGCATTGCGAACACTCCCGTAACCTTGTGCCAAGGTGACAAGTTCAAGAACTACCAATCACAAGTGAGCTAGTGTGTATAATGGACAGGGCATGGGGATGCCAACGTTACTTTTACTCAGCTGGGCTGCCAAGAATGTGGAGTCGGGGTAAAGTCCAAAGTTACTAATAAGCCCGCTGATTTATATACCTCAAAGGCAACAACAGTGGGGACAATGAAAATGGTGAACAAACGCAACAGGCATGTCACGTTATTACACGGTGGCACATGTAAACCCCAAAAAAAACAAAAAACTGAATAAAACCTGCCTACATCGCAAAAAATGGCAAGTACGGTCAGTGAATTTGTAATTTGGCAGCTATGTCACTCCTGACAGACCCATAGGTACTTCTGTCTTTCCTGAGTAGCTCTACAAGCACCTGACGACTGATAACGCCCATTCTGTATTGACTAATTAAAGTTTTGTGCTCTTAGTGACACATTCATGTCTGGCAGCTTCAGGTAGCAGCTCAGTGTCCACCGACCTGAACAACTATACAGATGATGTGTATTGCCCTTGCCATAATCGTCTTTGCCAGTGTTTCCCAAACTTGTATTAGTCGTGGCGCCGTTTTTTATATTTAAATTTTTCCACGGCGCCCTAACCAAAGTAAGAGATTTTTAAAAAAAACGTGTATCTTCGAACATTTCGCGGTGCTCCTGTAAAAAGGTAGCGGCTCCCCGGGGGTCTGCGGCGGACAGTTTGGGAATCACTGGTCTTTGTGATGCCATCTCTCTTGGCAATAATGGCATTGCTCCTGCAGAGTCAAGGACGGGTAACTGCATTTCTCACCAAGTACATTTGTTGCATCAAACACCCACATAGCCCAGCTCAAAGATAAAGAATAGACGGGCTTTTCGCCATGCAATTAATGAGATAGTTCTGGCAATTGGTAGTAGCCAACAAGCGAATATATATATATATATATATCTCATCACTAAAGACCGTTGATTCTTACCCCCAAGAATGGATACATGTCTATACTGATGGATCAGCATTTAAAGCTACCATTAAAGCAGGTTACGGAATCTACATAGGTTATCCCGATGGATCTGTTGAAGAGATTTTTGATGCATGCGGGGAATTCTGTTCAAACTATGAAGCTGAAATAATTGCACTGGAAACAGCAGTATACCACCTAAAGACTGTAATGGATGTTTACCCCCTCAAAGGTCCAAAATATTGTCATCTTCACAGATTCAATGTCTGCCCTTCAAGCTCTGGAGGGCAATGAACGCTGCAGAACTGACATAGCCAAGATAATCCTGGATGCCGATCATCTTATTACCTCATACAACATCAGAATAGTGATGCAGTGGATTCCAGGTCACTCCGGCACACCAGGTAATGACAGAGCTGACAGATTGGCAAAGAAAGGAGCAACACAAGAACAACCACCTACAGCGACAACCCTCCAGACAGCAAAAAACACTGATAAGAGCTATAAACAAAGAGACTTGGTTGAACAGATGGGCCATGGGAGACACTGGAAGAGAGGTTTATAGACATATGTCTGGCCCTGATCCTAATGACAGCATTAACCATCTAACAAGAA
>CAJHNH020003588.1:0-12500 GCA_905116865.2 Candidula unifasciata | reverse complement strand
CTTTACTTCCCGGGGAATTATCTGGTACCTATTTTAGGTGAAGAGCCGCCGTGATGTAGTGGCTAGACTCGCGTCTGCTGATCCGAAGGTGGTGGGAACGGAAGCAGACCTCTTCCCTCTCCCAACAACAACAACAGCAACAACAACAATTACCTAGCTCCCACATCGATCCAGCCTTGATTGGGTACCAGGTAAATTCCTGTGAAGTAAAGGCGACCAGCGTGATGTTGACAACGACACCCACCTAGTTTCGATTGGTTTTTAAATTTAAATCTAGCACTTTTTGCGCAATACGCTTGAAAAAATTTTTAAAAAGTCCTTGATCTTTTCTTCTATTTTTTATTTTAGGCTGAGTCGACCTGGGAGGCAAGGTCAATTTTGAAAGAAAAACAAATCTGACTCGATGCTGATTCGAACCCAAGATCGTCGGACGGGCAGGCGGGAGACTAGCCACTGGACTGTCGCGGCGTTGTGTGTAAGAAGAATAACAATTTTCAAGAGGATATTTAAAGACGAAAGTTTCTAAATGGTGAGTATTCGAACACTTGACGCTCAGACGGACATGTTAGTCATTGTTCAGTCAAGGTGCCAGTATAGTAGAACATACCATTTACGCTGCTGTATTTCGTACAATTATAAACATACCACAGTAATAATCGAAGCTGTTCTCGGCAGGTTTGAAAGTTGTAACTTTTTTTAAAAATCCCAAAACCAACAACCACAAGTGCCAACAGAGGTGTAATCTTACATAAGACTTTGACGTCAATCATTATAGAGACGAAGAACTACAAACAAGCACAAATGTTTTTTGTATAACTTACTGAATTACAATTCACACTTTTTAAGCTGAGAAGGAGAACCAGATTCTAACAAAGTGGATCTCATCATATTCGACACTATCTTTTTTAAAGTTATGAAGTAGCGACGAAAATAACTATATGGTTGGGGGTCGCCACTACACGAGAAACTGTATTAAAGGGTTGCCATGCCATAACATGAGGAACTGTATTAAAGGGTCGCCATAACATGAGGAACTGTATTAAAGGGTTGCCATAACATGAGGAACTGTATTAAAGGGTCGCCATAACATGAGGAACTGTATTAAAGGGTTGCCATGCCATAACATGAGGAACTGTATTAAAGGGTCGCCATAACATGAGGAACTGTATTAAAGGGTTGCCATAACATGAGGAACTGTATTAAAGGGTCGCCATAACATGAGGAACTGTATTAAAGGGTTGCCATGCCATAACATGAGGAACTGTATTAAAGGGTCGCCATAACATGAGGAACTGTATTAAAGGGTCGCCATAACATGAGGAACTGTATTAAAGGGTCGCCATAACATGAGGAACTGTATTAAAGGGTCGCCATAACATGAGGAACTGTATTAAAGGGTCGCCATAACATGAGGAACTGTATTAAAGGGTTGCCATGCCATAACATGAGGAACTGTATTAAAGGGTTGCCATGCCATAACATGAGGAACTGTATTAAAGGGTTGCCATGCCATAACATGAGGAACTGTATTAAAGGGTCGCCATAACATGAGGAACTGTATTAAAGGGTTGCCATAACATGAGGAACTGTATTAAAGGGTCGCCATAAACATGAGGAACTGTATTAAAGGGTTGCCATGCCATAACATGAGGAACTGTATTAAAGGGTCGCCATAACATGAGGAACTGTATTAAAGGGTTGCCATAACATGAGGAACTGTATTAAAGGGTCGCCATAACATGAGGAACTGTATTAAAGGGTTGCCATGCCATAAACATGAGGAACTGTATTAAAGGGTCGCCATAACATGAGGAACTGTATTAAAGGGTCGCCATAACATGAGGAACTGTATTAAAGGGTCGCCATAACATGAGGAACTGTATTAAAGGGTCGCCATAACATGAGGAACTGTATTAAAGGGTCGCCATAACATGAGGAACTGTATTAAAGGGTTGCCATGCCATAACATGAGGAACTGTATTAAAGGGTTGCCATGCCATAACATGAGGAACTGTATTAAAGGGTTGCCATGCCATAACATGAGGAACTGTATTAAAGGGTCGCCATAACATGAGGAACTGTATTAAAGGGTTGCCATGCCATAACATGAGGAACTGTATTAAAGGGGGTCGCCATAACATGAGGAACTGTATTAAAGGGTTGCCATGCCATAACATGAGGAACTGTATTAAAGGGTCGCCATAACATGAGGAACTGTATTAAAGGGTTGCCATGCCATAACATGAGGAACTGTATTAAAGGGTCGCCATAACATGAGGAACTGTATTAAAGGGTTGCCATGCCATAACATGAGGAACTGTATTAAAGGGTCGCCATAACATGAGGAACTGTATTAAAGGGTTGCCATGCCATAACATGAGGAACTGTATTAAAGGGTCGCCATAACATGAGGAACTGTATTAAAGGGTTGCCATGCCATAACATGAGGAACTGTATTAAAGGGTCGCCATAACATTAGGAACTGTATTAAAGAGTGACCACAACATTAGGAACGGTATTAAAGGGTCGCCACTACACGAGAAACTGTAATAAAGGGTCTCCACAACTTAAGGAACTGTATTAAAGGGTCGCCACAACATGAGGAACTGTATTAAAGGGTTGCCATGCCATAACATGAGGAACTGTATTAAAGGATGGCCACAACATTAGGAACTATATTAAAGGGTCGCCACAACTTAAGGAACTGTATTAAAGGGTCGCCACAACATTAGGAACTGTATTAAAGAGTGACCACAACATTAGGAACGGTATTAAAGGGTCGCCACAACATTAGGAACTGTATTAAATGTCGCCACAAAATGAGGAACTGTATTAAAGGGTCGCCACAACATGAGGAACTATATTAAAGGGTCGACACAACATTAGGCGCTGTATTAAAGGGTCGCCACAACATGAGGAATAGTATTAAAGGGTCGCCACAACATTAGGAACTGTATTAAAGGGTCGCCACAACATGAGGAACTGTATTAAATGGTCTCAACAACATGAGGAACTGTATTAAAGGGTCGCCACAACATGAGGAACTGTATTAAAGGGTCGCCACAACATGAGGAACTGTATTAAAGGGTTGCCACAACATTAGGAACTGTATTAAAGGGTCGCCACAACATGAGGAACTGTATAAAATGGTCTCAGCAACATGAGGAACTGTATTAAAGGGTTGCCACAACATAAGGAACTGTATTAAAGGGTCGCCACAACATGAGGAACTGTATTAAAGGGTCTCCACAACATGAGGAACTTTATTGAAGGGCTGCCACAACATGAGGAACTGTATTAAAGGGTCGCCACAACATGAGAAAAAGTATTAAAGGGTCGCCACAACATGAGGAACTGTATTAAAGGGTCGCCACAACATTAGGAACTATATTAAAGGGTCGCCACAACATGAGGAACTGTATTACAGGATCGCCACAACATTAGGAACTGTATTAAAGAATCGCCACAACGTGAGGAACTGTATTAAAGAATCGCCACAACATGAGGAACTGTATTAAAGAATCGCCACAACATGAGGAACTGTATTAAAGAATCGCCACAACGTGAGGAAATGTGTTTAAGGGTCGCCACAACATGAGGAACTGTGTTAAAGAGTCGTGGCGTTAGGAAGGTTGAGAATAACTGTTCTGACAGGAAGAACTGTGCATGATTTATGAGTGCATTCAGATAATGCAAAAAGTGAAGGGACTGTAGCTGGAGGTGTATGGCTTCCCAAGGACGTCTGCAACTGACATCACGGCCTTGGATTTCCGGAAGATTGCACTTGGCCAGGAAGTCATAAGTCTTCAGAGCACTTTTCTGGGGGGGGGGGGGGGGGGGAACATACGTGCATTTGTTTTTAAATTTCAGTTATAAATGTAAAAAATTTTTTTTCAAACAAAACCATACTAGTGTTTGTTGTCACGTGTGTTTTATTTAGTGCAACAATAACCAGACGCGTGAGAAGTTTATTTCCCTGTTCAGTTTCTTTCCTGGGCTATGTTAGAAATGTGTATGGTTTCAACCATTTACAAATTTGGATTGATCCAAGAATAATACTGGATTGATCCTTAAACAGTGCTAGCTCGACTCTGAAGACCGGATCAACCCTAAAGCCGTACTGGATCAACCTCAGATAGCGCTAAGTCTACCATAGAATCGCACGTGATTGATTTTAGAACAGAACTGGATTGATACTAGAGCAGTACTGGGTCGGCCTTAATAGGGTGGACATATGTCCTGCTTTTACCAGGATAGTCCGGTTCTTGGGGTTCCCCTCCCCCCCCCCTTTTTGTAGGTGTGGCTGGCCCTTGGAGTCTATTGTCCCGTTTTATACAAATTTTAGAATTATATCAAGGATTCAATTCACACTTATAGTTATGTATGTAGGTGTTTTTATAATTTTAGATAAATTTAATGCCCGAAATGTGTTTATGGAAATTTTTAATTGTAGCATTTTTACCGAGAACATTTTGTTTCGTTTGTTTTTTGGCGATAATGGTTCTGGTTATAATACCATTGTTTCCTTTTACCCAGCTGTCACACGGGGAGTGGAAAGGATGTTGTTAAACTGATTTTTTGGGGGATGCCCGTTTTCAGCTAAAAAAATTGATGATATGTCCCGTTTTTAGCTAAAGATATTATGGTCACCCTAACATATTGGGTTGACCACAGAGCCGTACTGAATCAGCCATAGAGCCGTACTGAATCAACCATAGGGCTGAACTTGATCCACAATAGATCAACTCTAGAGCCGTACTGAATCGAACCTAGAACTGTGTTTGATCAATTTTAGAAATGTCCTAGATCAACCAAAGAGCCGCTCTTGATAAACTCTAGATAAGTACTGGATCAACCCTAGAGCTGTACTGGATCATTCCTAGAACCGCTCTTGATCACCCCTTGAGAAGTACTGAATCACCCTGACAGCCGTATTAGATCAACCCTAGAACTGTACTAGATTAACCCTAGAGCCATTCTTGATCAGCGCTAGATAAATACTGGATACGCTCTAGAACCGTGCTTGATCAACCCTAGAACCGTACTGGATCACCCCTTGAGAGGTACTGGGTTAACCCTGGAATCCGTTCTTGATCACCCCTTGAGAGGTACAGGGTTAACCCTAGAACCTGTTCTTGATCACCCCTTGAAAGGTACTGGATCAACCCTAGAACCTGTTCTTGATCACCCCTTGAGAGTTACTGGATTACCTAGAACCCGTTCTTGATCACCCCTTGAGAGGTACTGGATTACCTAGAACCCGTTCTTGATCACCCCTTGAGAGGTACTGGACCAACCCTAGAACCTGTTCTTGATCACACCTTGAGAGGTACTGGATTACCTAGAACCTGTTCTTGATCACACCTTGAGAGGTAATTGATTACCTAGAACCCGTTCTTGATCACACCTTGAGAGGTACTGGATTACCCAGAAGCCGTTCTTGATCACACCTTGAGAGGTACTGGATTACCTAGAACCCGTTCTTGATTACACCTTTAGAGGTACTGGATTACCTAGAACCTGTTCACACCTTGAGAGGTACTGGATTACCTAGAACCCGTTCTTGATCACACCTTGAGAGGTACTGGATAAACCCTAGAACCCGTTCTGGATCGCCCCTTGAGAGGTTCTTAATCAACCCTAGAATCCATTCTTTATCGCCCCCTGGGAGGTACTGGATCAACCATAGTGGCGTACTGGATCAACCCTGGAGCCGTACTTAATCAACTTAATTGATGTTATTGTTACGATAATGGTGATGATGATGAAAGTAGTAAAAAAAATATTAAAGAAGTTCTTCTTCTTATATTTTTCTTGGTGTTTACCAGCTGTAAACTCCGGTGGCAAGTTTTTGTTGTTTGTGAACTTCGGTTATATTTGAGAACATGCTCATCTGTTTCGCAGCTCTATCTTATTTCTTTGCATACGATAGGTTCCTTGCTTTTCAGACAGACTCACTCCTCCGACTTCAAAGTAAACGTTCCCACTTAGGCGCCTTGCACCACATGCTTGTTAGGTAGGCTATGGGTCTATTCATCACACCCCACCTAACCCGGAATGAGGCTCCGAAACCCAGACAGGGAAAGAAGCTATTCCATAAAGCTATAAAGACATGCCCCATCGAATAGTAGTAGTAGTACTTTTACCCCACCAGGGTATCACACAAGCGATAAACACCCGATGACACAAAGTGCCATCATGTGGATGAGGATCACCTGTGGAGAGGTGCCAGAAACCGGGTTCAGCCATTAGGCCAGATTAATGGCCGGGCTATATTGCGGCCCCTGGCAAGAACCAAGGTAGGTCTTCAAAACAACGAAAAAAACTGCATCCCTCAAGGGGATGAGCAAAGTTATAACCCCACCGAATACAGCAGTCCAAGATTGTACTAACGAGTCAAAAATCCCTGCTCTTGGCACATTGAGATTTCTGCTACAGTATATATTATTTTATAAATTACTTTAAGATGTAAGGTTTTTCGACACAAGAACACCAGCCTTTTTTTTTAGTGTACTTCAACTGTTTCTCAGCGTACATAAAAATAGCACCAGTACACAATCAACTCTAATTAGTTCTAGAATGAATGGAGTAGTCCGTAGGGAAGTGCAGTCGAAGGTAGTTTGCACTAGTTAGAAAATATTGACACTGAAATGATTGGAAGCAGGGGGCGATAAGGCTCGGGAATTTAGAGTCACTGAAAGTGTCTCGTATTTGTGACAAACAGTAGGGATACTTGAAACTCAATAACTCGGTTTGCGTTAGTGCTGATAACGGTAAAGAAGAAGATGAAGACAAAGATGAAGAAGACGAAGAAGAAGAAGAAGAAGAAGAAGAAGAAGAAGAAGAAGAAGAAGAAGAAGAAGAAGAAGAAGAAGAAGAAGAAGAAGAAGAAGAAGAAGAAGAAGAAGAAGATAAAGAAGAAGAAAGAAGAAGATAAGAAGAAGAAGAAGAAGAAGAAGAAGAAGAAGAAGAAGAAGAAGAAGAAGAAGAAGAAGAAGAAGAAGAAGAAGAAGAAGAAGATAAGAAGAAGAAGAAGAAAAGAAGAAGAAGAAGAAGAAGAAGAAGAAGAAGAAGAAGAAGAAGAAGAAGAAGAAGAAGAAGAAGAAGAAGAAGAAGAAGAAGCAAAAATGAATGACAATAACGAGTCTGTGTGTGTGTGGAGTTTTTTTTTTTTTTGCCTCACAATAAGGGATGCAAATTTGTTTTTTTTTTGGGGGGGGGGGGGGTATTTCAAACCCACCACGGTGTCGTCAGGGGCCCTAAATAGAAAAAAATACACGTTAAACAGGGATTCTCATCAAAATGGAGGCACTTTGTGTCACTAAGACGAAGTGTTTATTTTTGGTATGCTTTCCTGGTAGGTTGAACGTCTTTCACTCACACGGTTACCATGTATCGGTTACCGTTGTTTGGCTAAAGACCAAAGTGTAAAACGGAAGTTACTATGTAACCGTTGGGCGCCCTAATATAAACCGTTTTATGCAATTGACGCGGTTCCGGGATCTGTACTTGTTTGATTCTAATGGTAACTGTGTTAATCCTAAAAAATTCAATCTTTAAGAAGAGCAATGACCTATCAATAAAACAATTAGTTCAAGTAGTCAACAACAAAAAAGATAAGGTTTAAAAAAAAAAAAAAATACAGAAAGCAACATCAAGAAAACGTTTATAGACCACACAATCTGAGGTGAGCTAGCAAACTCCCTTTCTCGTCCACCTGTCGCTTCCAGAAAAATCCCAGACAAATTTAAAATGATGTATAACCCATTTGTGTGAGGCTGAATCGACCTCAGAACCTTCTCCATCATCAGTCAGCGGAAGATCTGGACAGAACGTCGCTCTCGTCACGGCACATCTGATGACACTTTTTCTCTAGCCTTTTCTCCAGCCTATGTGCTTTCATAGCCATTACATCTCAAGTGTCTCTATCCACATTCGCAGAGGTCTGTCTTTGACACGTTTTCCAGAAACTATACCTTTCACCACCGTCCTCTCCAGGCTAGCGTGGCGATTAATATTGGCAAAATCCCTAGAAACGTATACAACTTTTCTCTGTACAGAATTATATCCTAACCACTGTCTTGGCAGGCAAACTCTGCTTCGCCTTCCTGAAACTCTTCTCCATTGTGAGTTTGTGTGCATTCATTTGTAAGCATGAATGTGGGTGCTTGTGTTTGTCGGTTTGAGCAGTAGTGCATGTATTTGTACGCATGAGTGTGGGTGCTTGTGTTTGTCGGTATGAGCATGAGTGCATGTATTTGTACGCATGAGTGTGGGTGCTTGTGTTTGTCGGTATGAGCATGAGTGCATGTATTTGAACGCATGAGTGTGGGTGCTTGTGTTTGTCGGTATGAGCATGAGTGCATGTATTTGTACGCATG
This sequence comes from Candidula unifasciata, assembly GCA_905116865.2. Classification (NCBI taxonomy): domain Eukaryota; kingdom Metazoa; phylum Mollusca; class Gastropoda; order Stylommatophora; family Geomitridae; genus Candidula; species Candidula unifasciata. The sequence continues at coordinate 4,119 of CAJHNH020003588.1, read as the reverse complement.
AGTGTGGGTGCTTGTGTTTGTCGGTATGAGCATGAGTGCATGTATTTGAACGCATGAGTGTGGGTGCTTGTGTTTGTCGGTATGAGCATGAGTGCATGTATTTGTACGCATGAGTGTGGGTGCTTGTGTTTGTCGGTATGAGCAGTAGTGCATGTATTTGTACGCATGAGTGTGGGTGCTTGTGTTTGTCGGTATGAGCAGTAGTGCATGTATTTGTACGCATGAGTGTGGGTGCTTGTGTTTGTCGGTTTGAGCATGAGTGCATGTATTTGTACGCATGAGTGTGGGTGCTTGTGTTTGTCGGTATGAGCATGAGTGCATGTATTTGTACGCATAAGTGTGGGTGCTAATGTGTGTCTGTATGAGCATGAGTGCATGTATGCATTTGTATGAGAGTAGATGTATGAGTGTGTGTGCGTATGATGAGTGTATGTATATGTATGGGTGTACTTGTGTATGTATGGGCCTAAAATAATGTATGTGTACGTGAATTTTCGCACTGTGTATGTTTGTATACACATGATGTGTGTATGCAGCACTTCATTAGGTATATTTATTTATATAAACATAGCATACACTATTGATAACATGCAGCTGGGGTCTGAAAGATGAATACTTGGAAGGACTGAATGTAAAACGGGCCTGCGTGCCCAGTTTGTAACCCTTTGAAAAAAAAAAAACTTGTTTTTCGTTCCTTCCCTCTCTCAAGGCCACAGTGACAATTGACATGGTCAAAATCCCCAGAACCAGGCCGACACAGCCTTAAATAAGTAGCAGGTATTGTTCTGGGAAGTAAAGGCGGTCGGCGAGTGATTACATCCTCCACCGAGAGTCGATCGGTCTAGAAAATATTGTTCTAGCCAAAATACCCAATGGAGTCGCCGTGACGGAGCGGCTAGACGCACGCAGTGGATCGGAAGGTCGTGAGTTCGCTCCCTGGCGAATGACATTGGCTTCCAGGTTGACCCACCTTGAGTGGGTACCGATTGCAGTGCTGGGAAGTAAAGGTGGCCGACGTGATACATCACCCATCTTGTGCCGATTGGTCTACAGAATATAGGTCTAGCCATATATGCCCTATACGCCAAAAGGCGAGGAAACGGGTCCATTAATTTATGTATGAACAATAGGCTTGATGGAGTGAAAAAGTGGCCCTTATTATTTAACTGTTTTGGCAGGCACAAGCACTAACTCTACGACACCATAAATTGTTCAGAATAATCAATGTACCCACATTTAAAACTTCTGGAAAATGAAAACAGAAATGCTAAATGTTGACACAACAAATCTTTCATCAGCCATCACAAAACACACTTTCACCTAATCCGCTTTGGCAACTCACTTTGTGGGGACCATGTTGCTGACACAGTTCCGGGAGACCCAACACGACGTCTGTCACCTGCTGTTTGTTTACGAATTAGCCTGTTTCTTAAGGTGATGTGTCGAAAACCTTGAGGACAATGCTCTCTACGTTAAGATGGGGAATTATTTAATGATTATCTCTTAAAGAGTATTGTACACACAAAATATATATATATATATATATAGGCTTTCCTCTGAACGGCGTCATAATATTATGGCGGCCATAAAATATCAAAAAATATCCAAACGGAGCTTAGTTGTATTAAAGATATGCCGGCTCCGTATAACGAAACAAATGCTCTAACAGAGTCTCAGCGATATGTTACTTGCGGACCTGTTTCTGTGACTGTGCCTCACTGACGACCGTCCCCCCCCACCCCCCCCCCCCCCCCCCCCCCCCCCTCCCCCCCCCCCCCCCCCCCCCGCGGATGGAGCTAAACTAGATGGCTGGGACTCACGAGCATCTGCTACCGCATCTCCTACAACTTCCTCCAACTAATTTACCGGCGCGCGGGATACTCTCGGCGGTAAGTTTAATCGCGTTTTGCGCATGCCGAAAAGTGTGAGGATACAGGTCGGCAGGTCTGACATCTACCGCTGCTAAATCCTCAATAGGACGAACAGTATTGCTAATCTGCGAGGGAGAGCGTGGTCTACCCGCCATATCGCTTTCATCGTCTGTAATGTCTCAAAATTGTCAACGGTCGCTAATATCGTCTGCAGAAACGCTCCAAAAGTCAACGGTCGGTATTTATCGTCTGCTACTACCGTGTGCATTGTTGATATTGTCAAGTAATGCTAGTTTTGCCGCGATTTGTTCTTTGGCAGAAAGTCCGTAAATTAGATATGCCTGAGCCCTGTTGGGATATTTTTGGATATTTTATGGCCGCCATAATATTATGACGCCGTTCGGAGGAGAGCCTATATATATATATATATATATATATATATATATATATATATATATATATATATATATATGTATAGGGCGTGAACATAGACAACACTTTTAATTTATTAAACTGATTTTAGAGAGTCGAGGAAAACAGTACATTGCTTTCTAGGTCGCCCAGCATAAAATGGGTCACATATAAGGTCATGGTAAAAGTTTTTGGGAATGATGGAGATGTAAATAAATAGTACCGGAGCGCTTGACAGACTGCAGCATAATAACATTATTGCAGTAAAATACGTTTACGCCATGCAATATCTTGCTATATATTTATATACACACACACACAAGGATACATATATATATATATATATAATATATATATCTATATATTATAATATATATAATATAAATATATAGATTATATACATATAAATAACACAATAACATATATAATCATATATAATATAATACAAAAAAACAATAAAAATTATAATAATAATATACAAAAAAAAAAAAAGTTGTCTTCGGGCTCCCGCCTCTTTCAGAACCTCTTGGCTGCTCTTTTGGGCTGTCCAAAATATTTTAAGCATTGTTCTGTAAAACCACATCTCTGAGGCCTCTAAAAATTGTTTATAATACTGCCTACCGATTGTCCAGGATTCACATCCATATGTTAAAACTGGATGTATGTAGCAAGCAAGAATTCTTTTTCTTACTCCTCAATGACAAGGATATATTGCACAAGAAGTTTTTCATTTTATAAAATGCAGTATTTCGCCTGTCAAATTCTGTATTTTTAATAAAAATCTTCAATCTGTTTTTATCCAAATTACACTATAGATACTTAAATTTAAATGTACTTGTCTTAAAATAACAAAATTGACTTTTATTAAACATTTAGGAATAATTTATTTTCTTAATACCACCATTACTTCTGTTTTTTTGTTTATTTTTAAAAAAAAAAAAAAATAAACTTTCTAAACAAAACAATGTCTACATTTCCTGTAATTCTTAATAATTTTGTTGCTAAGTGTGTGTTTATTTTAATATATAATAAAAAATAAACAACAATATTACACAATAAAACTTGGTATATAAATAATATTAAAAAAATTATATAAATAAACAAATAATTAATATAAAAATTTTTAATTGTAAGAAAATTTTAAATAGATAATAATTGATTACTATATTATATAAACTTTATTTTTTATAAAAATTAGTATATAAATATATTTTAATAATTATACTTTATATATAGTACACAAAAATAATTTATAGATTATATATATATATTTAATATTTACATAAAACGTACACAATACACATTTTTTAGATATATATATATTTTTTTTTTTATAATAATAGTAATACATTTTTTAATGAATAATTTTTTTTTATAGATTATAATTATTTTATTTATTATATATATTTTTTTAATTTTTATATATTAATAACTATTATTTACCAACAATACATATATATTATAATTAATAAGTAATAATAAACGTAATAGACCTTAATATTTATTTATATATTTTATAATTTATATATATTTATTTTTTTACTCCACAGGAGTATAAATTTTTATTTATGATATAACGTTGAACTACCAACGCTTTATTTATTTTTTTTATATGTTCGGATTATTTTTTTTATATATTTTATTTCTTTTTTTTTTTATTTTTTTTATTTTTTTTTTTTTTTTTTTTTTTTTTTTTTTTTTTTTGTTTTTTTTATATTTTTTATTTGACATTTTTAAATATTCTATTTAATATTTTTTATTTTTTTTTTTTCTTTTATTTTGTTTAATTTTTTTTTTTTTTTATTTTTATTTTTATTTTTATTTATGTAATTTTATT
>CAJHNH020003587.1:30000-63928 GCA_905116865.2 Candidula unifasciata | reverse complement strand
AGGAGGGAAAGAACTTTATCCCTGGCCTAAATCGGTCTCGGGAACAAATCGAGAGGCAGCAGTTACGGGTTATAAGACCTTGTCAGTTGGCGTAGACGGGGGTGCCACGGGTTGCCTTTGACGGTGGGAAACATCTTCAAATGGCACTAATCAACAACTGCCTGCCTCAAGCTGGGCATCCCCCAGCCAATAAATGTTGATCCGCCACAGCTTGTATGCTTCAATGGGTGCTTGAAGCTAGGACAAAATCTAAACTGCAGGCTTTAAAACAAATGCACCAGGCAATAAAAAGAAACACAACCCCAAGCTTCGACTTGGCTTTTAAAACGTGAGGACCATGTGTCCAGGGTTTTCCACTGACCTGGAAAACATTAATGATGTGAGAAAAACGGTTATAATTGATGCCGAACTCAAAGAACTTGACATAGATATTGTTGGCCTACAAGAAACCCGTTTGCCAAAGGATGTGTCTACTAGAGAAAATAAACATATATTTTTCTAGAAAGGCAGAGGCCAGGAAGAAATCAATATGTATGGAGTGGGATTTGCAATACAAAATTCATTTGTATGATCAGTTGAGAGTCAAACTGGAGGGAAGTGGACAGAATAGTATCGCTACGATTGTCTACCTCAAGCGATTCTATGTTAACCGTGTTACGCATATGCACCCAACTCTAACGTGCAGAGGAGAGAGACGCAAAGGATTCTTTTTACGTGGGGAAACTAGATAACGCAGCTAGTATGAAATCAATTTCTAAATCTGACAGGCCATCTTACCCAAACTCCACACACTACCCTACCTTGGTGATTGTATAATGCTCGCGTTAGGGTCAAGACACTCTAAACTCATGGCCAGTCTTGTTTGGAACAAATATCAAATTTGTTGGCCACATAATGAAAATTTTTTTTTTTTTTTCTGAAATGTAAGCCACTACTGGACTTCTAGTACTAGAAGTACTTGTGCATCACTAAACTCTTTTTTCAACAAACTAGAGACCGCCATTAGGTTGTCATGAACAACAGTTCAAGAACCTGGCCCTACTGGCAACCAGGCTGGGACCTTATTCTCACAAGGAGGCAGCACTTGAACTGTGTATCACTATCTCCCAGCTACTACAGTGCTGACTGTGATGCTGACCATTCCCTAGTTGCTGCAAGAGTTCGGATGAAACCAAAGAGAATTTTTACTTCAAAACTAAAAACCCTGAAAGTTTTCTGAGTTTCAACAAACAGCTTAAAGATGCTTTCAGATAGACAGGATAACTCTACAGCAAGCCTAAAATGGGATGACATTAGAGAGACTGCTTACAAAACAGCTGTATCAGTCTACGGGATTAGAGAAAATAGAAGTAAGGACTGGTTTGAAGCAAATAGCCAGACACTCCAACGTTTAATTGACAGCAAAACCCAATGCTCCTCAGAAACAAGGAAAGAACAACAAAGAACACTCTTATTGAATTAAGAGCAGGTAGAAATCATTTGCAAAAGATTGCTAGGCAGTGTGCCAACAAATACTGCATCCTGCTATGTGAAAGCATTTAAAATGATAGCAGTGGAGGTAATGTTAGAGGCATGTATGAGGGAATCAAGAAGGCCGTCGGTCCTACAATTAAAAAAAAAGTGTACCACTAATGAATTTGAAAGGGGAGATTATTAATGACAAGAAGAAGCAGTTAAATAGATGGGTTGAACATTATATGGAGCTTTACTCAGTTGATACTAAACTAACAGATGGTGCTCTTAATGCCATGGAGACGCTACCAACTCTTGACAATCTGGACACATTTCCAACAGTTATAAAAGTTATGAATGCTATTGACGAATTGGCATCAGGGAAAGCCCCAGGCATAGATGGATTCCTATTTAAATCATCAGGAGTGGGAAAGACATTCTAACCCCACACATCCATCAGCTTATAACACTCTGCTGGCAAGAGGGAGAGGTTCCGCTAGATTTCAAAGATGCAAGCATCATAACTATGTACAAGAACAAGGGAATCGGAGTGACTGCAATAACTACAGGGGAATATGACTGCTGCGTACTGTTGGAAAAGTGCTTGCGGAAATTGTTCTGCGAAGACTACAGATCCTGGGGGATCGCGTTTACCCAGAGTCCCAGTGTGGCTTTTGTGGGAACCGATCTACCACCGAATGGTGTTCCGTAAGTCCTTTACAAACGTTGTCTGAAAGTCCTACGAATGCTTCACGGCTTGTTGAGTCAAGCGTGGAGCCGAAAACACAAATGTCCTGAGTGGCAAAAGGCCAACGGAGTCTACATTCCCAAAGAGCAAGACTTGGAAAGTCTTTCCCAATTCAGGCCCATCTCGCTGTTAAAAGTTGAGGGTAAAATATTCTTCTCGGTCATGGCTGGCCGGCTCACACAGTATCTGATGGCTAACAAGTACATTGATACGAGTGTTTAAAAGGGTGGAATCCCAGGCGTCCCTGTGTGCCTTGAACACGCGACCATGATTAGGGAGTCTATCCAGAAGGCCAAGCATGAGAGAACCGAATGGCACGTTATACGGTTGGACCTCGCCAACGCCTACGGGGCAGTCCCCCATAGACTACTGTGGCGAGCCCTTCGCATGTTCCACGTACCGGCACAGGTCAATGATATGATCGAGCAATATTTCTCTAAGTTCGCTTTGCGCTTCTCTACCTCGACGTTTACCACGAGATGGACTGCTCTGCAGATTGGGATAGCAATGGGCTGTACGATCTCACCAGTACTGTTTGTCATGGCCATGCAGATCATGTTAGACGGGGCGGCCGGCTTAGGACAAGGCTTTCAAATTGGGGGTCATTGGATGCCGCCACTACGTGCATTTATGGATGACACGACCACAATCACGGGCAGCGAGGAATCTGCTCGCACGACTCTGAAAAAAATTGATGGTCCCATGAGCGGTATGCAATTCAAACCGCAGAAGTCGAGAAGTCTGTCAATCCTGAAAGGTAGGGTGGCGGCAACCAGTTTTACAGTGGCAAGGAGTAAAATCCCCACGGTTCTGGAGGAACCGGTGAAGAGCCTTGGTCGCGTTTACGATTCGAAGTTATCTGATAGAGCTGAGGTCCGGGGAATACACTAGTCACTGGCTACAGGCCTGCTCGCGATCGAGCGAAGCAGGCTGATTGGGAAGTTCAAGGTATGGTGTCTCCAATTCATGTTGATTTCAAAGCTCCTCTGGCCGCTGTTAGTCTACGAAGTGACGATGACCACAGTGGAGACGATGGAGAAAAAAATCAACACAGCCATAAGAAAGTGGATTGGTGCACCGCCTTGTCTTACTGACGTGGCTCTGTATTGTAAGCAGGCTAAGCTGGTACTCCCGTTCAAATCCATAACCGAAGAGTTTTAAGTCGGCAAAGTAAGACTCGCCATGCTTCTGCGTGAGTCTTCAGACCCAAATGTCACCGCTGTCCAGCCCGCTCTAAGGACTGGCGTCAAATGGAGAGTCCTCGATGCGATCGAATCTGCCCAGAATGCACTAAAATTGAAGGAGATGGGTTTCACTCAAACCGACCGTCGAGGCCTAGGTCACGGGAAAGTCAATTGGTGGTCCAAAGCCACAGCCAAAGAGCGCCGAGACATGGTGATACAGCAAATAAGGGACAACGAAAACGAGGTTCGGTTCCAGAAAGCAGCCCAACAGTCGCAACAGGGCCATTGGGTCAGCCTGGAGAGCGCATTGTCAAGAGTACTCTCATGGGATGAGATCTGGCAGAAATACTTGGCGTCACAACAAGGTGCTTAAAGAGTTGGCAGCCGTTGCGGACCAGGCTAGGATGAGGGCCAACGCGAGGGCCTGTCCTACCGTCGTCCCCATACGCTTCCTCAAGGCTGGGCAGATTCAAAAAGGTAGACTCAACAACGTTGCATACGCTATATCTATGCTAGACTCTGCGAGGGACTGGTTACTAGCGGTTGACCTTCCTGGCCATGAAAGGTAGCCTGAGTTAATCTGGAAGACCGGCCGGCGACCTGACATAGTTCTCCACTCTGCGGAGAAACGGCAGCTCATCCTGATTGAGCTGACCGTCTTGTATGAGTCGCGAATGGACGAGCGCCATATGTACAAGCTCGACTTAACAGCCGGTCTGAGGAGGGACGAAGTGTACACAGTAAGAGTCTTCGCCGTCGAGGTAGGCACAAGAGGTCTCGTTGCCACTTCACTCTACAATGTGATTAGAGAACTAGGATTGCGCAGTAATGAACGCAAACGGACACTTAAAAAGCTGGACGAGGTTGCTGAGAGGGCCTCGAGCTGGCTCTGAACACAACGTACCGCGACGACTTCTTATCTCACAGTACCTTCTGCAAAATCACCAATTCGTCTTGTCCCTATCCGAATAACATCCGGTATTTGGTGCAGCAGGGGAAACCAACCCTGAGCTTCATGAACTCAGGTGGGCCCACTCTCTGAAAATGTCTAGGAGCTCGTGGGCCGAAACAATTGTCGACGAGATATTACTTCTACTGATGATTGGTAGACCCCTGCTGTACATGATCCCCTGTGGAGTTTCTTCTTATTGGCTTGTCGAAACTGTCTGTTCAATGCACTGAAGAAGACTGAGTGTCCACCTACTCTACTGAGCATTATTGAGTCGTTCCACACAGGTATGGAAGGTACAATCAACTTTGATGGTGTAACATCGGAGGAGTTTTTAATCAAAAATGGAGTGATGCAGGGGTGTGTACTTGCTCCTACTCTCTTTGGAATATACTTTTCACTTCTTTTGACACATGCCACAGGAGGGTGGTATTTTCATTCATTCTCGATCTGATGGTAGCCTTTACAATGCTCGCAGGCTGAAGGCCAAAACCAGGACAAGAAAGATACTTATCAGAGAGCTGCTGTTTACAGATGATGCCGCAATAACCACCCACTCAGATGATGTCGCAATAACCACCCACTCAGATGAAGAGCTGCGATGTTTACTATCTGCCTTTGCTGATGCGTGCTGTGAATTTGAACTAACAGTCAGCAAAAAGTAGACAAAGGTTATGGTGCAAGGTGTCAATGACAGACCTACAGTCTACATTGACGGTGAAGAGCTTGAAACCGTAGACCATTTTACCTATCTGGGTTCCACAGTTAATAGTAAACTATCGCTGGACCAAGAAATCAACATCAGGATAGGTAAGGCAGAAACAACAATGAGCAGATTGACAAAGAGAGTTCGGGAGAAGAGAAAGCTGACAATTAAAACAAAAACCCTTGTCTATCAGGCTTGTGTTCTCAGCACTCTGCTTTATGGCAGTGAAACTTGGTCAACCTATTTGCACCAAGAGAGACGACTTAATAGCTTTCACATGCGATGCCTAAGAAGAATACTTGGCATCAGCTGGCAGGACAAAATCTCAAACACTGAGGCACTGGAAAGAGCAGGTACTACAACATTCTTTTCCATGCTCAGTCTACGAAGGCTTAGGTGGCTGGGTCACACCTCGAGTATGGAGGATGGCAGAGTCCCCAAGGACATCCTTTATGGTGAATTAAAGACAGGAAGAAAATGTCGAGGCCGACCTCTACTACGGCATAAAGATGTGTGCAAGCGGGACATGAATGATACAGGTTAACGAGGTGGACTCCTGGGAACAAAATGCCATGGGCCGTGTTGTGTGGAAAGGGCATATCAGGAAGGGAATGAGACTGAGGGAAGATGCAAAAGGATGAGAGATGAGCGTCTGAAAAGATTAAACACAAATGTTGTTAACAATGGTCCTGAAATCACATGCTATCATTGTGGAAGACTTTTCTTGACTCGGGCGGGTCTTGTTAGTCACACTCGCCATCGCCATAGGCTGTGAGTCTCATGCCTCCTCATAGCGCAATATAACACTATCGCCTGGAAAGACGGAAAGGTGCCAATGGGTCCCAGCAGTGGTCGACCAGCGATAAGGACAGAGCCGTCTACAAATTGCTTCAAAAACCGAGTCTTAAGCGTCAAGTGCAAGCGCTGACAAAAATTCCTGTCGTTCAGAAACTGTGGAAGATGCGACTAGGGTGCTGGCTAGACCGATTCTGATGAATGCAGGGCCAATAACTCCATGGAACACTTCCTGCTGAACTGTAAAACCTTCGACCTAGAAAGACAAAATGCCTGTTCTCCACTTCAGAGGAAGAAACTAACCAATGACAGTCGAAAACTGCCTCAGCGTATGCACTGGGGACCAGACCCAGCGATTTGTCAAGCAGTTCATTTCAAGAACAGGAAAAGCGATCTGAGAGCCACCCCTCAACCCAGACCGACGGCTGCACGAGTTGGTGTGATCTGACCAGGTCCAGCGAGTACCAGTGATACTCGGCACAACAAGCTATCTTTGCCTCTCACTCTTCCCACCTCACATTATGTCCTCTGAAGCGTTGCAGGAATCTTAACCTATGCCATTTCCACGTTCTCTGCCTCACAGGCGACTAACAACGTAAATGACAAATATAAACTCCCACCGAGCTAACAAAAACTCTTAACTTAGTATTTTTACATGAAGTTGGAGACAACGAAAATCACTAAAGGCCACCCGACGCTATGAAGCAGATAGCTAAGGGAACTGCACCAAAGGCAACCCGACGCTATGAAGCAGATAGCTAAGGGAACTGCACCAAAGGCCACCCGGCGCTATGAAGCAGATAGCTAAGGGCACTGCACCAAAGGCAACCCGACGCTCGGGGATTGCGGTCTCTCTTACGTCACCCTGCCTCCCACACCACATGTATTTAAACAATGCTTTTCATTCTTATTTCAGACCAGGGGACCTCAACGCACCAGAAGCACAAGCGTCGGGAACCCATCTCTCAAGCTATTTGTCACTCTCACTCTTCCGACCTCACTCACTATCAAATCTCTTGGCACATTCAAGTAATCAGTTCTTTTTTTTTTCCAATCCATCTTAACTCCACTACTTCTCCAACCTCTGTGGGGAAAAAACAACGGGCTGATCACAACAATAGACTGTGACGGCCTTGGTTGTCCAGAAAAGAAGGTGTTTTGTGGTGTTTGTTTGGCTTTTCCCGAGGCTTCACAGAGCAGTAACACAGCTGGCAATAGACAACCAGCCCAGAGACCAGCACGGGTTTAAACTAAGCACCAGCAACGGTCAGCACAAACCCACAAAGATAGGACTTAAGAGAGCAGGACCATACCGGGACCCAGAATCCCAAGCACCACACCGGACAGGAAATAGGAAGACAAGGAACATCAGGAATATCAGGTATGACTTCACACCACAAAGAATAAGACACCAAATAAGATAGTCAATGAACCTTCCTTCATATAACAGGCCTTCCATTTGAAATGGATACACAGAGGCAATGACCAGAAAAAACTACCACAACGTGACATTGCACTAGGAAGAGAGTCGCCATGGATACACAGAGGCAATGACCAGAAAAACTACCACAAGGTGACATTATACTTGGAGGTCCAGACAGGGATACACAACAGTGACAGGGCTTGAAATTGCCAGGCAGACATGTTGATTTCATTGAGAAATCTTCAGTTTAGCCGACCTGGGTCATGACGCCAGGCCTCGATCTTCTGCTGCTGCACTTATTCGGACTCTCGGACAGGTCGGACAGGGACAAGACGAAATGGTGATTATGCAACGGATACTGTGAGATTTGAGGGTATATATATATATATATATATATATATATATATATATATATATATATATATATATATATATATATATATATATATATATATAAGGGCTGTACCGAATAGTGATTTTCACTATTCGGCCGAATACGAATACGAATAGTGTATCATCATCATCAGCCGCCTTGTCGATTGGCGTTAGCGATTATGCCCCGTCCCAATCTGTGATCTCCTGCAGCATGTATCATCTTCTTCTTTAGCATTCTGAGCCCTTGAGGTTTACTACTGCAGATGTCACTCGTCTCCATTCATCTCTCTGGCTGGCCTTCTCTTCACAGTTTGTGACACCAATTGTTTGCAGGTCTGGCTGGGCATCATCTCTCGTACTTCTTTTTTGTCTGCCTCGTGGTCTGCGCTTATTCATCTCTCAGGTGTATACAGTTTTACTTCTCTGTCATCTGACATTCTTTCAATATGACACAACCATTTAAGTCTGTTAGCTCTAATGATGCCAGTGATCAATGGTGATTTAAACAGATTATGTGTTAACGGTGTTGCTTCTCACTTTCCATTCCCCGCTGTTAGCATCTTTGATGGGTCCAAAGATTTGTCGTAAAACTGTTTTCGAAAACCTGTAATAAGGCCTCATCTCTTTTATTTCTGCTTCAACTTTCAGAGCCATACAAAACGACTAGTCTTTTCAACGTTTTATATATTTTAATTTTGGTGTTGCGAGACAGACACTTTGACTTTAGCAGATATTGAAGGGCATAGTATACTTTATTTCTAGATTGTATCGCGGATCGGAAGGTCGTGGGTTCGCTCCCTGGCGGAGACGGACTTTAAAAAAAAAAATGACCTTGGCTCCCAGGTCGACCCAGCCTTGAGTGGGTACCGGCTGCAGTCCCGGGAAGTAAGGGCGGCCGGCGTGATGCTGACATCACCCATCTTGTGCCGATTGGTCTATAAAAATATAGGTCTAGCCCTATATGCCCTATACGCCTAAAGGCGTGGAAAGGGGTCCTTTACTCTGCTATTCTAGATTGTATTTCTTCTCTCAGCATGTTGGAGCAGTTGAAGTTTGCACCCAAGTACTTATATGTTTCCGTTCATTTGATTTTAATATTATCGACTTGGATGTGGCCGGAGTTTATATTCTTTTCGTGTCCATTTAATGTTTTGCATCCTTCAGTCAGTCTGTGGTAACTAATAACTAGGAATGAAAGAATCGTAAGTATTATAACAAATAACTAAACTAGGAAATTGTCACTGACAGCTTAGTTAATGCATGAAAGCTGCATTAGCTTTCAACAAAACCAATCGTTCCATGTTGTCAGCGTTAAGGCCGTGTATGCAGAAGCAGGTGTAAGGTAACTACTATTAGTATTCGGCCCGACCGCTACTATTCGGCCGAATACCGAATAGTCAACAGGTCCACTATTTGGCCCCGAAGCGAATACGAAGCTAATATTTGGTACAGCCCTGATATATATCGGCGGTACCGAATATTCGGTATATATATATATATATATATATATATATATATATATATATATATATATATATATATATATATATATATATATATATATATATATATATACAGTCGCTGCGGTAGCCAATGTAACCGGTCGACTACTTTAACAACTAAATGACCAGCTTGTGGTTTTTTTATAAGACACATTTTATACTTTGGCGATTGGCAGAGGGACACATGCAGACATCTGTCGGACACTTTGGCTTTTAAGGATGAGAAATTCCGTTCCTCCAGTCTACCGAGGGCCATTCCCCCACGACGTTCCGTTGTGTCCAGAACCAGGTTAATGCTCTTTCCGCAGCTTTGTCCTGATGTTTTAGTGACCGTTCACGCTTGTTTCCTCGCAAACCCAGCTGCTTTTCAAAGAAGTGAACTTGGCGCCCACATAGCGGGCTTCTTCTTCTTCTCTTCCACCTTTTACCTCATCGAAGTGTCGGGGGGAGATGTAATGTTCGCTGATAAGCTTTGTCAAGAGCACTATTAAGACTGATGTTCATTTCTGTAAGGCTGTTCGTAATGCCATCACTCCATCTTTTCCGAGGTCTTTCACTCGCTCTATACCTGTTGTAACGTTTTAATGTGGCTCGCTGTGGCGGTTAGTACCGGGGCATTCTTGTTAGGTGTCCAAACCACTTCATTTGTTGTTCTTGTAAGACTGTAAGACTGGCTTTATTCCTAGCATTCGTCTGATTTCATGATTTCGTATTGTCTTTCCTTGAAATTCCTGCAGCTCTTCTAGGGCATTTCATCTATGTTGTCACAATATTACGTTCATTGGAGGATGTAAGTGTCCACGTTTGGCATTGATAGCATAGTGTTGGCCAAAAAATAGTTCTGATAAGATTCACTTTAGTACTCCGAGGTATCTGCTTGTGTGTCAACAGGGTAGAAACATAGCGGGCACAAGCCACAAAGGCTACATTCTTCCTAACAAGGCAGCTGTCACGTCTGTATCCCCCAAGTGTGGATGATAACCTGTCATGCTTTTCCAAGTCATCAGCGAGTCTACGTGCTACAAGTTTCTCTAGAAGCTTGCCCGTAGTGTTTTGCATGGTAATGATTCTGTAGCCACTGATCTTCGAATGGTCTTTATTTGGTTTTAGTAATGGTAGTTGGTAGCTGTGTAGCCACTCCTCTCTAATTAACACTATTCTTGATGATGACTGCTTGTCTTCTGCAGCCCATTTAACAACTGTCACAACCCTATTTAGTACAGTCAGTGTACCACACCGTAAGGTGTGCACCCAGGGTTGACACAGAGGTCAGGGCCGTGACTGGTCATGTCCGTTCTGTGATCGCACGGCGAAACCAGCGCTCAGGATAAAGCAAGAAAGCCTGAACTGTGTTGTGGACAAACACGATGACTGCTTCTGGGACTGAGCTGGTGAACGGGGTCAAGAGACACGAGGGAGAAGGAAGAAGGGACATTCGGTGTGCGTCGGTCAGGAAGAGAGGACGTTTAGTGACTGGATAGTTTATGTTATAGTATTAAAGTTAGGATATATTTCTGTTAGTGACTGGATAGTTTATGTACAGTTTTGTGTTAGGATAGGATAGTTCTTGTGTAGAGTATTTATGTATATGTGCTGTGAGAGAGTGGCTAACCTGGACACTCTGACCCTGCACTAAGACAGAGACTGTGACAGTTTGATTGGGTCAGCGTGGCGATAGAAGAGAGCGTATCCTGCCGGATTGTGGTTTGTACACCAGAGTATTGCCTGTCGCACGTACTGGGGACGGGGCGATTGTAAAGCCCGTCCAGCCAGAGGGTCCAGGCAATAGGTGGCCACACGGCGGGAAGTCAACTGTCTATGTATTACCTGTACTTCCAATAAAGATTGTCGTGTGTGCTCTGTGTGCGTTCGGGTTCAGTGTGTGTTGTAGGTTAGTCTGTCTGTCATAGGCCTAGTTAGCGAGCCACGGACCGGCAAGGTCATACCAGAGGTTTGTGACAACAACCTACGCCTGTTTCTCATTGCCCCTCTCTCCTGTATTCATCGCTTGTTCCCACCACTTGAAGGAAACATAAACATGCCGCCCTCTTGTAGCTAAAGCGTGCATGCGATGTTTTTGGGCGTGTATTGCCATTACTGTAACCAGCCCTGGTATTATTTAAGCGCCCTCAGCTCATACCTTCACTGGGTTGGACTGTGCACTTTAATCACTTAACCCAATATAAGCACTGACGTACAGTCACACACCGTCCTCTGAGGGCGACATTAAACAGCAGCTACATCAGATCAGAAATCTAAGTAATTTTGCGACTAGAAAGTAGGTAAGAAACTTTTGCTGGATCTCAACTTTATTGAAATAAAGGTCGGAAAAAGTTTGTTTTTTTCGAAAGTCATATTCAAAATTGTGGGGAAAGTCAGATTCTCTGTTTCGTAGCTTTGTGTGTGTGTTTGTGTGTGTGTGTCTGTGTGTGTGTGTGTGTGTGTGTGTGTGTTGAAAATTTCAAGCTGTTTTAGATCCCGCAGGAGCATAGAAACTTTATTCCAGCATTTAAAGAAAACATGCTTGTCTATGCTTCTCTTAAATTTTTTTCTCTACAATCTGAATGTACTTTTATTTTTTTGTTGTCGTTTTCCCCGTGTTCTCTGTGTTGGCAATCATCCGCACTATCATCATTGCTTTTATATGGTTGGGTACAGATGTTTACGGAATGTGCCGTGGTCAGGCGGCTAGACGTGCGCCTTGGACCTAAAGGTGGTAGGTTCATGTCCATATTGTTAATTTTTTTTTTTTTCTTTAAGAAAGAAATTGGCTCTCGGGTCGACCAAGCAAAAACGTGTACCAGATAACGTCCTGGGAAATGAAGGCGGCCGACATTAGGGTAATCACATTATTCCACCCCACCCTCCTCCCCTCCCCCAAAAGTACAATAAGATATTGTTTTTTTTTAAAGGCCCAGCACTATAAGCCCATCATTGGCACTTGTCCGTCTGTCGAGACTATAATGTTATATTGTACTATAAAGAGGCATGAAACTCACCTCAATACCTGTATCATTCATAATCTGCGATCACACATATTTACATATCAGCAGCGATCGGCCTCGACTTCTTCTACTTCTAATTCTTGTGGTTTTTGGAGGTGAGTACAAAGAACATCAGAGAGTGATAGAAAAAAAGAAACTAGGCAGTCCTCGAGAGATGAGCAAATCCTACAATTATCTGAACAATCAGACGTAGACATTGGGTGTTTGTCGGACATGTTGTAAGAAGAAATGGGCTCGCAACCTTGGTGGCAAATGAGAACATCGTGGGAGAGAGAATAAATGGGCTCGCAATCTTGGTGGCAAGTGGAAACATTGATGGACAGAGAAAAGATGGGCTCGCAACCCTGGTGGCAACTGGGAACATTGATGGACAGAAAAGAGATGGGCTCGCAACCTTGGTTGCAAGTGCGAACATTGATGGACAGAGAAGAAATAGGCTCGCAACTTTGGTAGTAAGTGGGAACATTGATGGACAGAGAAGAAATGGGCTCGCAACCTTGGTACCAACTGGGAACATTGATGGACAGAAAAGAGATGGGCTCGCAACCTTGGTGACAAATGGGAGCATTGATGGACACAGAAGAAATAGGCTCGCAACCTTGGTGGCAAGTGGGAACATTGATGGACAGAGAAGAGATGGACTGGCAACCCTGGTGGCAAGTGGGAACATTGATGGACAGAGAAGAAATAGGCTCTCAACCTTAGTGGCAAGTGGGAACATTGATGGACAGAGAAGAGATGGACTGGCGACCTTGGAAGCAACTGGGAACATTGATGGACAGAGAAGAGATAGGCTCGCAACCTAGGTAGCAACTGGGAACATTGATAGACAGAGAATAGATGGACTTGCAGCCATGGTGACAAGTGGGAACATTGATCGACAGAGAAGAAATAGGCTCGCAACCTTGGTGGCAAGTGTGAACATTGATGGACAGAGAAGAAATGGGCTCGCAACCCTGGTGGCAAGTGGGAACATTGATGGACAAAGAAGAAATGGGCTCGCAACCTTGGTGGCAAGTGGGAACATTGATGGACAGAGAAGAAATAGGCTCGCAACCATGGTGGCAAGTGGCAACATTGATGGACAGAAGAGGGGATGGATTCGCAACCCTGATAGCAGCTGGGAACATTGATGGACAGAGAAGAGATGGGCTCGCAACCCTGGTAGCAGTTGGGAAGGTTGGAGTCAATGATTGGGGCGACTCAGCCGATTTAAAAAAAAGAGTGGGTGTGTCACAACCCTATGAGTACATTCAGTGGCGGAATAGACTACACCGTAGGGTGTGAGTGTTTAGGTGACACCCCAGGGTTGACACAAAAGTCAGGGCCGTGACTGGTCAAGTCTGTTCTGTTATTACACGGTGAAACAAGCGCTCAGGATAAATCGCTTGGTCACGACAAGAAAGGGTGAACTCGGTTGCAGACAAGTCCGCAACGCGATTACCCCTTTTGGGACTGAGCTGGTGAACGGGTCAAAAGACACGAGGTGAAAGGAACAGAGGACATTCTGTGTACAGCGGTCAGAGAGAGAAGACGTGTCAGCGAGACAGTGATAGTATATTAGAGTTAAGATTTTTCTGTTAGTGAATGCATAGATTATTTACAGTGTTCTGTTAGAATAGGATTGTTTTTGTGTTGTGTATTTAACTGGTACAATGTATTATGTTGTGCCATAAGAGGTAGATAGGTTCCAGTTACTTTTAACCAGTTAATTCGTTTAGGTACATGTTCTGTGAGAGAATGTCTAACCTTGGCACTCTGACCCTGCACTAGACAGAGGCTGTGACAGTTCGGTTAGTCAGTGTGTCGATAGGTAAGAGCGTATCTCGTGCCAGTGTGGTTTGTGCACCAGGAGATTGCTTGTGGAACGGACTGGAGAACGAGACGATTGTAAAGCTCGTTCGGCCAGAGGGTCCAGGCAATAGGTGGCCACACAGCGGGAAGTCAACTGTCTATTGTTTTACTTGTACTTGCAATAAAGATTGTCGTGCGTGCTCTGTGTGCGTTCGGGTTCAGTGTGTGTTAAAGGTTAGTTTGTCTGTCATAGGCCCAGTTACGAGCCACGGACCAGCAAGTCATCCAGAGGTGCTAAAGCTTGATGTAAGTACGCAAAATAATAATAATAATAATAATAATAATAATAATAATAATAATAATAATAATAATAATAATAATAATAATAATAATAATAATAACATGTGGTTATGGCAAATAAGTATAAATATATTCGAAATAAGAGGACTTGTGTAAACGGACACCCAGAAAGAACGTAGATTTATGATTAGGGAACCACTTGACTCTTGCAAACTCTGTAGAAGTTGCTGTTTATCCCCACTTCCTAGAACTATTGTCCCCTGGAGGGGGGGGGGGTTGGTGGGTGGGGGGGGGGGTCGCTTCATATCTCCATTTGGATATATACACTGCTAGGCTGCATGTGTACTGACCAATCGGTCATCATCGATGAGCTGGCCTGGACAAGACCGACAACATCTATTTCCCGTAAATTCCAGCACATTTATTAGGACATTATCTTTTATGTTTCACAGGGCAATTACCAGGATGTTTCCCGGGGCATATTCCAGAAAATTAACTATATTTCCCAGGATATTTCCCGTAATTTTCACCATGTTATTTCCAAAGACATTTCCTATAATATTTACCATGTTAGTGCCTAGCAGATTTCCCATAATATTTACCAAATTACGTCCCATGACGTTTTCAAAACATGTACAGTGATAATTTTGGGATATTTCCCGTGACATTTCCCAGGATACTTCATATAAAATTTAGACTGAGGGAAGTTGGAAGCCAATATTAATTACAAAAATGATACTCGAAAAATTAATTCTGGCGCATGTGGGGACATTTCTAGACGTAAGGAAAAGTTTGTGGCTTCATGTGGTATTCTTTGCTGAATCTTTGATGTTGGTCTGTAAGTCCTGGCAAGGATATATCCTTATGAGGACCAACCAGTCGTCTGTTCTCTTCTGCTTGCCGTCCGTCTGTGTTTGTCTCCCATAGTCCCTGCTGCTCTTCTCTAAATCGTCACCTGATTCCAGCTAGGATATCTTGAAAGATGTTTCTTCAGTTCTAGAAGACATTGACTTTACTGACGGCATAGTGCATTCCAGTTCAACGTACCCAGACATCTGAGAGAAAGCAAGCCATCAGCAAAAGGTTTAAAGACAAATCGGTCTCCAAATTAACACCGCAAACACAAAAATGTTGATCTTACCAATAGTTCAGACGAAATCAAACTAAACAATCACATTCTTGAAAAAGTCAACAGCTTCATACACCAAGGAAGTATGATGACATCTTATAGGGACTCATCGCCAGAAATATAATCTAGAATCGCACTGGGATCTAGTGTCTTTAACAAAATGTAAACCACCTCGAGGTCAAGGAGACGCATCGATCACACACAAATTAACATCTTCAACTGTTATGTGATTCCAGTGCTAACTTACGGCTGTGACGGTTGGATAGCAACGGTAACTCTAGAAAAGCAAAATTGGTAACTTTGAGAACAAATGTCTTAGAAGAATACCAAATCTTAAATGGAAAGATTTCGGATTCAGTACGCAAATAAGACGAGAGACCAAGCCTATAGCCCGAGACTTTAGTATTGCTGATTCTTGTTACATGATGGGAAATCTGTTTTCAATAGGAATCGAATCTCTTAAACTGTCACCGTAAAATGAACAATAAATTCTTCTTTAATTATGAATAAACAGAGTGCCATTCACACTACTTTCTGTTACTTGAATAATTCATAATATTTAACGGCCTCAAATGGTTCCCCCCTCTGTTTATTTATAGGAATGACGTATACACACCGGAACCTACCAATCAAATACCTTTCTTAAATGTTTGTGTGTTCTAGACAGCAATAAGGTCTACTGTGTTTGAAAATTGTTGCTGTGATTGTTATTCGACATTTGCTTCGTTAATATAAATTTCTGTAACCTATGGTGCCATTTCAATGGGTTGAAATGAATTCTGTCCGTATTCCATAGTCGTGGATTTCAAGCTGTACGATAGACATGGCCAATAAGACACCTTTTTTGGGGGGTGCCTAGTTGACCATGTATCTTAGTGAACTTGAATTCATGGCGAGGCGCAGACGCCGTCTGGAGGTGACAGGTTCAATTCCCGGCACGGTAACTATAGCTTTCGATTTTTGTGTTGTCTAGTGTGTTCTTCTATCTTTCTACTTCTTTCTATGAGTGCCGTTCACAATACTTTCTGTTACTTGATTAATTCTTTAATTATGAGCACGGATGGTATACGCATACATTCACATATAAATGTATCACACACAGACACACACACACACTCATACACATATACATGCACAAATACACACCACATGCATGCATACATACATGCATACATAATACATACATACATAAATACATATATACACACATACATACATACATACCTACATACATACACACAGCGTTCTCGAGAATCTGAGAGAGACTGAGATAAAGTGAGAGAGATGAGAGCTATTGAAATGTAGTAGGGTGGAAGCGACGAAGACTACAGTACAACAGATTAAAGGTCTTTGAGAGGTTTATCCTGGTTTGAAAATGCTAACCGGCCTTTTGAGAAACATTGGCAGTTAATAAAGTATACGAAAGATGGGGAAAAATCTGGCTCGCTGGGTATAAAAGATTTTGTCTAGTCTCGCAGCAATCTATTCGACTTCCGGGCCAACGGGTGCGGCCTGTGTAGTTTTATTGTGTGACCAGATGTTAGTTTTGTTTCACTAGCAGGAGTCGGCGTCTATTGTTAAGTTAACTAGGAGTGGTCAGTGTCTATCGTCGACTAGGAGTGGTTTTGTCTATTGTCCACGGAGTGACTTGAGTTTACGTCTCGACCTGAACTTGGGGTCAGTTTATCTTGATTTATGTCTCCACATCAAGGTTTAACTTTAGGTCTGTTTGTATAGTAGGGAGCCTTGTTTAAAGTACACCGACCGAGCCACTTAAGCAATGACGTTTTTAACATTGCTGGTACCAGTTAAAACATTGTAGGCTTCGGCCGAGGTAATTGCGTTCCATTCTCATTGTAGGCTTCGGCCGAGGTAATTGTTGAATGTCACTTGGAAGCCAAGCGGTGTTGGCAGTGACGAGAGGATTGTCTCTTGATGGCAGAGCGGCCGAGACATTGGCAAAAGTGGTGATGTGTCTCGATGGCCACGCGGCCGAGACAAGAGTGTGTTATGTCTCTCGAGGGCCACGCGGCTGAGACAATGTCTTTTGTAGGCCTTTGGCCGAGGTAGTAAACGAAAATGTCTATTTGTAGGCTATGACAAAGCCGAGGTAATTGTAGGCCTTCCATGAGGCCGAGGTAATGTCCGATATGTCTCTCGATGGCCACGCGGCCGAGACAAGAGTGTGTTATGTCTCTCGAGGGCCACGCGGCTGAGACAATGTCTTTAGTAGGCCTTTGGCCGAGGTAGTAAACGAAAATGTCTATTTGTAGGCTATGGCAAAGCCGAGGTAATTGTAGGCTTTTACAAAGCCGAGGTAATGTCCAATCAGTCAATTGTACGCTTTTACAAAGCCGAGGTAATGTCCGATATGTCTCTCGAGGGCCACGCGGCCGAGACAAGAGTGTGTTATGTCTCTCGATGGCCCAGCGGCCGAGACAATGTCCATTGTAAGCCCCGCGGCTGAGGTATAAAATATTATGACAACTTATCTACGAAGAATTACTGGACGTCGGAGAGGAAATCCAACTGATCAAGAATCCGGATGTTAACTGATTACTATGTTTTATTGCAGTAACGCTTTTTTTTTAGGTTTTGCTTGTTGTGTTTAGTAGTGATTTGGTATGTATTTAACGCATTGTTCTAGCGAGGAGCGGATTAATTGGGGGTTTGTTCTACTCTGATGGTGTCTCGGACCCAAGCGCACATGCTAACGTGTTCCGATGATATCGCCATTATTGATGTAGACGGGGGATTTGTAGTGATTTTGCAGATGGTAGCTGAAACTCGAACGCAAATGTTCACTGGATGTTTCATGACTACTGCCATCTTTGTAATTTCTTATTTGGGACTTATCCAGTTTCCTTGGGACGAGTCATGCTTTGATCATATGTCGATGTCAGCTATTTTTGGGTGAATGTTATTAATGATACTGCAAGTAACTAGTGATTACATGATGTCAGGGGGATGATCTTATTCCAGGTGGCTATGGCCAGTAACTCTTGGGGATGTAGAACAGGAGTTGGGAGATGATTTTTAGACAATTGATGTTACATATTGTGTAGTTGCCGGGACGTCAACAAAAATAATAATCCGACATGTAGTAGGGTGGAAGCGACGAAGACTACAGTACAACAGATTAAAGGTCTTTGAGAGGTTTATCCTGGTTTGAAAATGCTAACCGGCCTTTTGAGAAACATTGGCAGTTAATAAAGTATACGAAAGATGGGGGAAAATCTGGCTCGCTGGGTATAAAAGATTTTGTTTAGTCTCGCAGCAATCTATTCGACTTCCGGGCCAACGGGTGCGGCCTGTGTAGTTTTATTGTGTGACCAGATGTTAGTTTTGTTTCACTAGCAGGAGTCGGCGTCTATTGTTAAGTTAACTAGGAGTGGTCAGTGTCTATAGTCGACTAGGAGTGGTTTTGTCTATTGTCCACGGAGTGACTTGAGTTTACGTCTCGACCTGAACTTGGGGTCAGTTTATCTTGATTTATGTCTCCACATCAAGGTTTAACTTTAGGTCTGTTTTGTATAGTAGGGGAGCCTTGTTTAAAGTACACCGACCGAGCCACTTAAGCAATGACGTTTTTTAACATTGCTGGTACCAGTTAAAAACATTGTAGGCTTCGGCCGAGGTAATTGCGTTCCATTCTCATTGTAGGCTTCGGCCGAGGTAATTGTTGAATGTCACTTGGAAGCCAAGCGGTGTTGGCAGTGACGAGAGGATTGTCTCTTGATGGCAGAGCGGCCGAGACATTGGCAAAAGTGGTGATGTGTCTCGATGCCCACGCGGCCGAGACAAGAGTGTGTTATGTCTCTCGAGGGCCACGCGGCTGAGACAATGTCTTTTGTAGGCCTTTGGCCGAGGTAGTAAACGAAAATGTCTATTTGTAGGCTATGACAAAGCCGAGGTAATTGTAGGCCTTCCATGAGGCCGAGGTAATGTCCGATATGTCTCTCGATGGCCACGCGGCCGAGACAAGAGTGTGTTATGTCTCTCGAGGGCCACGCGGCTGAGACAATGTCTTTAGTAGGCCTTTGGCCGAGGTAGTAAACGAAAATGTCTATTTGTAGGCTATGGCAAAGCCGAGGTAATTGTAGGCTTTTACAAAGCCGAGGTAATGTCCAATCAGTCAATTGTACGCTTTTACAAAGCCGAGGTAATGTCCGATATGTCTCTCGAGGGGCCACGCGGCCGAGACAAGAGTGTGTTATGTCTCTCGATGGCCCAGCGGCCGAGACAATGTCCATTGTAAGCCCCGCGGCTTGAGGTATAAAATATTATGACAACTTATCTACGAAGAATTACTGGACGTCGGAGAGGAAATCCAACTGATCAAGAATCCGGATGTTAACTGATTACTATGTTTTATTGCAGTAACGCTTTTTTTTTAGGTTTTGCTTGTTGTGTTTAGTAGTGATTTGGTATGTATTTAACGCATTGTTCTAGCGAGGAGCGGATTAATTGGGGGTTTGTTCTACTCTGATGGTGTCTCGGACCCAAGCGCACATGCTAACGTGTTCCGATGATATCGCCATTATTGATGTAGACGGGGGATTTGTAGTGATTTTGCAGATGGTAGCTGAAACTCGAACGCAAATGTTCACTGGATGTTTCATGACTACTGCCATCTTTGTAATTTCTTATTTGGGACTTATCCAGTTTCCTTGGGACGAGTCATGCTTTGATCATATGTCGATGTCAGCTATTTTTGGGTGAATGTTATTAATGATACTGCAAGTAACTAGTGATTACATGATGTCAGGGGGATGATCTTATTCCAGGTGGCTATGGCCAGTAACTCTTGGGGATGTAGAACAGGAGTTGGGAGATGATTTTTAGACAATTGATGTTACATATTGTGTAGTTGCCGGGACGTCAACAAAAATAATAATCCGACATGTAGTAGGGTGGAAGCGACGAAGACTACAGTACAACAGATTAAAGGTCTTTGAGAGGTTTATCCTGGTTTGAAAATGCTAACCGGCCTTTTGAGAAACATTGGCAGTTAATAAAGTATACGAAAGATGGGGGAAAATCTGGCTCGCTGGGTATAAAAGATTTTGTTTAGTCTCGCAGCAATCTATTCGACTTCCGGGCCAACCTGTGGAAGCCTAACCTAAGAAGACTGATGCTTTGCACAATGGGCTGGTCTATGGGTATGGCGACCACAGAAAGATAGGTTGAGAAACAAACTGACAGAGAGATTGAGAGGGAGAGAGAGAGAGAATAAAAGAGGGGGCGCACATTTTCTAGTGTCCAAAGGTCAGTGTCAGGAACAAATAAACACTGAACAATAAACAAATGCCTTGTGTGTCTACAGATGACCATGAACGCCTTACTAAAATTCCTGTTGCTGTGTGCGGTTGTCACGGCGACCTACAGCGTCGTCGGTCAGTGCTCCTTGTTGTCTGCCCTCAGTGACTTCTGTTGTTCGTCTGTCTGCGAATGTTATGACGTCATTAATTCTGTTCTTTGTGTTATATTGTCTGCCTGTCTGTATGTGTGATGGTGTTTCACATGACCGTACGTGTTATGTTGCTTCATCTGTCTGTGTATGTTATCATTCACGTACGTGTTTTAGTTTAGTTTGTCTGTGCGTGTTGTGTTTCTCTGTGCGTGGTATGTTGTTTTGTTTGTCTATGCATGTTGTATTCTCGTATCTGTCTATATAGGTTGTGGTTTATGACATCATATGTGTTCACTATTATTATGTTCCGAGCAGTTAACGTTGGACATAAGTTATGCCATACAGTTGTTCCCAGAGATCAAGTTTTTTTTCAAGCTTGTATTTAGTTTGAATGTGTTTCTCTGGCGATTTCTTTGTGTTAGATTTGATATTATTTACCGATTCACTACAATGCTGAAATGTTGCACACACCTGCCTTGTGGATAACAATGTTGCACACACCTGCCTTGTGGATAACAATGTTGCACACGCATGCTTTGTGGATGACAATGTTGCACACGCATGCCTTGTGCATAACAATTTTGCACACACCTGAATTGTGGATAACAATGTTGCACACACCTGCCTTGCACACACCTGCCTTGTGGATAACAATGTTGCACACACCTGCCTTGTGGATAACAATGTTGCACACACCTGCCTTGTGGATAACAATGTTGCACACGCATGCCTTGTGGATAACAATGTTGCACACGCATGCCTTGTGGATAACAATGCAATTTTATTAAAAAATATTGCTCGCTTCTTAGTGGTAATGGTCAATATCCAAAGATTTGGATATAATGCATGTTATTCCATATTGCGACAATGCTGGCTTCTTAGTGGTTATGGTCAATATCCAAAGATTTAATATGCATGATTCCTTTCCACAAGGTCTACATGTCACTTCTTTTATTCTGGAGCATTGAACGTGGGGGGGGGGGGGGGGGGGTGGAGACACGTCTAAAGCAGTCAGGTTCAAGTCACTAATACCAACCTTAACCTGAAATCACAACCTGAAAATGCCTGCTCAGGAAAGAAAACAAAAAGAAGCTCGGGGAGAAGATGAAGTTTCGGTCTAACAGAGATTGAAATGTTAAACACACAAGATCGTTCATTGTTATCTTAGTAGGAGAGTTCCAGTGAACAAAACAGCCACTTTAAATGGAAGTACATCAGTGGCTTTCTTTTTGTTTAATTTTGTTGTTGTTGTTGTTGTTGTTGTTGTTGTTGTTGTTGTTGTTGTTGTTGTTGTTGTTGTTGTTGTTGTTGTTGTTGTTGTTGTTGTTGACTTTGCAGGACTTTATATTTACGTGAGCTACTTACATTTTCACCTTTTGGTTAAGCACTGTTTTATTGGTTTTTTTCTTTCTTTACAAGACTTTATTTTACATTATTCTGTTTAATTATCAAATGTATTTCCTGCCTCTCCCCCCCCCCCCACCCCCCCCCCCCCCCTTCCCTCCCGCACTTTACTGATCAGTGAATTGATGTCATTAAGCAGTTACTGCACATGAACACAACAGATGTTGGGGACATCAGACAGTGCAAAAGAAAAGGCTATTTTATTACTCAGTTTGAAAACTTGTGTTAAGTCTACAAAATATATGGACAGAATTAGTATATTGCACAATGCATTACGTGGCATTTTTGCAGTAGCTAATCGAGTGCATTACTGCAGAAGGCTTCTGAATTTACCTTGCCAGATTTGTATGGTAGGTGCCATAACAGATGCACATTTATTGTTTTGGATTCTTTAATTGTAACGTTTGAAATTTTAAACACATTTATTTTATTGAATGCTTTAATTTCTAACATGTAATTAAGTCTAAAAAGCTAATAATAAACAAACACACACACACGCACACACACACACACACACACAAAAAAACATTTTATACGATTATTTTTTATTACTTATCTTTTATACAATTAACAAGTGACCCTAAAAAGATTTTTTTTTAAATAGTTTATACAATGGTATATCGAACATAATATACTAACAATGGCGTCTTTATTCTCATTTATATGTATATTTTGTCATATAATGTCTTAGATAACCGAGATCAGCTAATTATCTTTACCAACAGTCATCTACACGTTTATATCAGGTCTAATACAAGCGCGGGGCGTCTAAATAACAGATTATATTATTCGACTCACCTTGTCTATGTCACTGTTATAAATTTGATTCTGTTTTACATATACACAGCGCCTTTGGCCACTGTTCTAAACGTTCTATTTAGCGTTTCTCTTGTAAGTTCTCGTTCCCTCAGTTCACTTGTTTCCCGTTTCGGCGCTTGTTGTGGTAATTTCTCGCTTGTCTTCGGGATTTGCACAATTCACACCATTTTCTTTGTCGTATAGATGTCGATTTCAGCGGCTGAACAAGTATGTCTCTACTATTAAAATTATATAATGTAGAGCTCCATATTTTGTGTTCAGGCTTACAACATCTACTGGTGACTTGCCGATTCCGCTACAAATACCGTGTTGAATTAATCAGATTATCACAATGGGAATACAAGCCGGTTCTTGAATATGAACAGTTCAGTATTTTCGAAAAACATGGGCAGCTTGACAAAACAGCTTCCTGGACAGAGATGTATGACTGTGCTCCTTGACTGAAAGTCTGATGTTTGCCTGTGACCTCATATTTAGATATCAGATCGCTCCGTTCCAAAACAATTCACATAACAGACCTAAAATTGAAAATATAGATACATATTTACAGAACAGAAACTTAGAAACACAGAAACACGTGCATCCATGTGCAATAATAAATTGTAAATAGTTGTAGTATTGTAGTAGTAGTGGTGGTAGTAGTAGTAGTAGTAGTAGTAGCAGCAGCAGCAGCGGCGGCCGCAGCAGTAGCATCAACAACAGCTGTAGCAGCAGCCTTGGTAGTAGTAGTAGAATTAGTAGTAGTAGTAGTAGTAGTAGTAGTAGTAGTAGTAGTAGTAGTAGTAGTAGTAGTAGCAGTAGCAGTATTAGTAGCAGTAAAGAATTTCGCTGTAAAGTAACATGCAAACTGGAATAAAAGCCGGAAATTAAGACTGTTATCTAAATAATAATACAATCATAAGTATCCGACTAAACTTTGCGGCCAGATAGCCTTCTTTGGTAAATAAAATGCATTAGCATACTCGTCAATCGGAAAGTCTTTTACAGAACGTCGCTCTTTTCAGGGCACGCCTGAAAGTATCCCTTTCCCTTGCCAGCTCCCCAGCCCCATGTGCTTTCAATGACAATGCATCTTCAATGTCTTGAGTCCATCTTCGCGGTGGTTGACCCCTGCCTCGCCTTCCACAAACGGCACCTTCCATCACCGTCTTTTCCAAGCCTCCATAACGCTTGATGTGGCCAAAATACTTCAACTTTTGGGACAGGATGCTGTTTATGGGCCAGTTCCCCTTGATGTTCAACTCGTTCAGAATGTCCATGTTTTTCTTCTTCCTGATCCAAGGTATTCTAAGAATTTTTCTATAACATTACAATTCAAAAGCTCCAATCTTTTTCCTCAGTGACTGAGTGAGAGTCCAAGACTCACAACTGTAGGTTGCCACAGGAAAAATGCAAGATCTCAAGATTTTTATTTTAAGCAATTTACTAGTGCTTTGCCATCAGTTCTTCGTGCTGTTTAATCTCTGCATTGCTGATGCAAGTCTTTTTCTGACTTCTTCTTCTGAACCGTCGCCAATGTTGTTTACTAAAGAGCCCAAGTATTCGCAATCTGTCAAATTTTCTATTTCTCCATTTTCGATTGTGATACGTATGCTTTATTTACTGAGGACATAATTTTTGTTTTGTTTTTTAAATTCAGAAACAGATTCACTTCTTTGCTGTTTTTTTAGACGGCCAGAATTAATTTTTCTAGCACTGTTGGAATGGAGAACCGTGTCGTCTGCTTATCTGAGTTCTTGGATAGAATTACCTTCGATTTTTAGTGGATCAAAGCTTTCACATGCCTCATCGCTAATTGCGTTTCTCATAACATTTCCAGCATATATTGTAATGAAATATAGGCAGAAAGGAGTTAAATAAACAAAGCATACATTTCAGACCACCACACGGCGTACTAATCCATCACTGTGTGAAATGACAGAAATGGGTGATTAGAAAGCCATGGCCTAGCCAGCTATGCAGAACATCTACACGATAACCGCCATGACATCTGACAGTGAGGGATGAAACATTCGACGAGTGCCCGTGAGCAAGCACATGCTCTGTGACCAGCTGAAGAGATACGTTCATCCAAACGTGACCACCAAAGACAGGTGACAGGGGAGTGATGGAGAAGGTACGCCAAAAAGAGCGGGAAAGCGGGAGAATAAAGTCAGAGCCAGAAGTTAGTTAGCCCCGGAACTGCTTGAGAGGACAGTTAGGGCTGGACCGCTAGAGAAACCGGTTAGAAGAAAACTAGTGCTTTACTTCGTTTAGAAGGATATGTTAAACTTGGAGTCTAGCTAGAACAGTGATTGAGTAACTCGTAGAGAGACATAAGAATAGACAGTTACAAGATAACGAAGTGTTCATATACTATTGCTTATTGAATTTATGAAGTCTGTGTGACGAGAATATTGTGAATAAACCAGCTCTTGTGTAATTGTTACATCACCTGCCTTGTTCTTAAATACGATTGAAGAGAGCTACGAACTATATTCATTCACCCTTGGCCGAACTAGGCACATCTATTTCTTTGGGGATGTATAGGCACGACTGTGCCACAAGTGTGTGGATATTTGGAGCCGTGACCAACGATCAGTCTTGTGTACTCGACATCTTTAAAAAACAAGACTGCTGTTACAACATAACAAATAAGCAACTGCTATAAAAAGGTGAACTAAAAGCAAGTTTATGATTGTACCTGCTGAGTAAAAAAAAAAGTCGAAAAACCCTTCATCAGATTGGAGAGACGTAAACCAGACCAACAGCCTGCACCACCTTTTGGAGCCAACCGTCTACACTAGAATCAGGGGGACACGCCCGTTCTAGCCTGGAGCCAACCGTCTACACTAGAATCAGGGGGACGCGCCCGTTCTAGTCTGGAGCCATAATATAAACTTTCCTAACTTTACACACTCGGAAGACTATAGGGAAGTCAAGAAATATGAGCTGTCCGATTTTACAAATAGGAACTGCAAAAAAAAAAAAAAAAAAAAAAAAAAAAAAAAAAGAAAGCGCGATTTTAAAGAACCTTGAACATTAACATTAATTAGTTTAAATATATTGTGATTTTCAATTTACAGTGGTGTAGGAAAAACCTTTCTATCCTTCCCTACTTTTCTTCCTGAACGTAGAAAACAATTCCAGGACAGTGCCGATTTTTAATTACAGTGTGTTGTGAAACGAGATTTTTTTTTCAGACTGCACTTAACAAGCTAATTTGACATTTTCTGTTTTTTTAATTTTAATTTACTTGCATTAGTTAATTTCCCAGATTTTTTTTAAAATGGCAGAACAGGGAACAGTGGAAGCCCAGTTCAGCAGAGTTCTAGGAGAAGTCAGCAAGGCTGTCTCCAGATTAGATTGTAGCGTTCGGCGACAGGAAATAACAGGGGTTATTGAACTTTTCAGGGGAGACAGAAAAAAGTTTAAAAAGTGGGTAAACGAGATAGAAAAGTATGCTTTCCTTTCAGGTGCGACAAGTTTCGACATCAAACGTTTAGCATACCAGATGAGTTCTTCCCCGGTTTCAGAACACATAAGAAGAAGATTACAGCAGAATGAAGAAGAAACCTGGGAAGAACTAAAAAGAGACAGCACAAAATTTCAGCGACATCACAGACAGACAGATGGCCTTTTCCCTCTTACGACAGATCAAACAGGGCAAAGATGAGAGCATACATAATTATTCGCAGAGAATACAGTCTCGCGCAAGATGCATTTCTTGAAGAAGAGATACAATCACAACAAACTCAGCTTATTTTAGTTTCAGTCTTCAGTGACAATTTAAGGGACAGTTCACAAAAACTTCGTTTATTGCGTTCTGGGCCAACAACTCTGGAACAGGCAGTAGCCATAGCTCTTAAAGAAGAGAGTTTAAAGCGAAAAGTGTTCCTTCAAACTGGACGAAGAACAGAAGAAGAAGAAGATACTAGGTTGACGGAACCCATGGACATATCACATTTCAGACCACACAGAGAAAGACACACAAATGAGAGACACAGACACTCTAACATACAGGCAGTGCAACACACTTTAACGTGTTATAACTGTTCAGGCCCCCATAAAGTCCGATTCTGCCCGGCAGGTAACCGACCCACAACACAGCCGATAAACCCACCGCTCGTTAACACGGATTTCAGAGGTGAAAGGTCGTGGCAGGTCAGTCACAGAAGTCAGGGACTTAACACACAAAATAACGGCGGCTGAATAAACAATTATTCGGGAAACGCGCAATCCGCTCGCTGGCCGTGGCCCAGCTGAGCGACGGACTAGACACAGCCTCTAAGAGTTTAGTAAGACACAAGAGAGATAACGAAATAAATAGGCAGAAGAGAGTTACAAACCATAGACAGATTAATGCATCAGGCAGCCCGTGTTGCTGTTTAATAGAAATCAACAATAATAAGTTTAATAGTCTGGTGGATTCAGGAGCAGATTTGTCACTTCTAAATTACTCGGTATTTAAGAGGATTAGAGGTAGTATAGAGTTACATCACACAAAAGAGAACTTACAGTCTGTCACCGGAGCCAGCCTATCAGTTTTAGGTAAAGCCATGATTCCGTTTTCCATCGGTGGAATACATCTGACACATCATTTTATCATAGTAAAAACAATGAACCGTCATTTAATTATAGGACGGGACATATTAGTTAAACATGGCATAAGGCTATATTTTGACCTTAAAAAGCTTAGAATTAGATATAGGTACGTAGATCTTAGAGATGACATTCACGTTGCTTCGGTGGTACGTGCTAAACAAACAGTCATCCTAAAACCTAATTTAATCAACGTAGTGATGTCAGGTTTAAAAAGAAACCCATATTTCCTGCCAGGTCAAACTATTCGAACAACAGCGCTTCGGGAAGCACTGTTAAACGAACCGTGCTTATCAACTACAGATGGCATTGTAACGTTAGGTAAAAGACTTTGTTTTCCGGTCCTTATCACAGACGCGACAGGGAAAACCGTAAAATTAAAGAAAGGAAAAATTGTGGCTAACGTAGATAGAGATATTCTAGAGGTAACAAGTTCAACGAGAGAGACACAGAGAGGAAGGAATAGCTATGAAATAGCAACTGTTACTACACATAAAGTCGATGCTAATCGATTTACCTTTTTCCCCGGTAGGCGAAGATATGATAACGAGAGATCACACTACAATATAGATAAGCAGAGTTTCAGACCACAGAGACCGAATCCATACCATGACAATCAGGGTCAACGGAGGTCATGTGTACAAGATGGAAGTGGGCAAATTATTAATTTTAACCCTTTCGCTGCTATGGACGAGATAACTCGTCTGCCCGGCAGACTGCTAAAGACGAGATAACTCGGCTGCAATTTTCTGTGCCCTCACTGCTAAGGACGAGATATTTCGTTCTGGACATTTTTTTACAGATTGCTAAGGACAGTAATTCTTAGGGGTGAAATAGCAATACACATTAACTTAATCTGATCAAACTGACCCGTTTACATACAATTAAAACCCTTATCAAGTGAGTTTAGGCGTATTTAGATGCATTTCACGTTATCCTGTTTCTTTGTTACCATAGAAGCATTGTCGGTGATCGGTAATTTGTTTGCCCTAAAATATATTTTTGGTTTTGCGTTAGTCAAAATTTTTTTTTTAAATCAAAATAACAAGAACATTTGTTTAAATAAAGAAAAATTAATTGAGTTTCTTTCAAGGAGTAGTAGTAAGGATCACTTTGAAACGTGTGAGTTATATGAGCTGCGTTATCATCGCGGCACGCCGGCGGACACGTGTACTTCTGGCTGTGAACAAGACTGACCAGTGACTATATGACCTAGCTATCTTCATCGTCTTCATCGACTGGATTTGAAACGGATCCAAAATAATAATAAAAAAAAGATATGGTCACGTACTGACGTGATGATTAATATTAATGTTAATTATATACTATACAACTGACATAAATGTGTTTGTCTATTAAAGTGTACAATACTGGTCTTTTTTTCAGTTCATAGTTTCATGTGAATTTCTAGTGTAGTTGCTATCACGTCTGCCTTGCATTCGACAGGTCCAGCGTTCAACCCCTACGTGCCGTTTTTTTTAAAATTAATTATTTTAAATGCAAATTTTAAATTTAAGCTGTTAGCATTTTCGGCAACAGATAACCAAAGTAATAATTAATTAAACACCCTGTCACGTGCGTTCAGGTGGATTTAGATGCTTTACACGTTATGTGAAGCGTGGTTGGTGTACTGTGCACATTCATTATATAAAGTTGTTGTGGTGAAAACACACCTGTTGCCGAATTTCACTTAAAGTTAGTAAGAGAAATTCTACATAAATATTGCAAGGAAAAGAGAAAAAGTGTAGGAGGACAAAAAAGTGAAGATCTGCCACTTCGTTTAGTACAAAGGCATTTCCCTTCAATAATAGAGTCCGTAACATCGCAGAAAAAATTCCCAACCAGAAAGTGTGTGGTATGCGCAAAAAGCAAAAAACGACGGAAAACCAGATACATGTGCAGGGAATGTGATTTGGCATTGTGTGTCGCACCTTGTTTTGAAATATTTCACACACAAAGATATTATTAATAATAATAAAAACCATGTATTTGCTTACTAAAGTGTTTTGTGTTTGCTTTGTAAGTTTGTAGTGTTTTCTTTTTGTGAATGAGTTTTCACGGCGTAGTAATAGCGCGTCTGACTTGTCAGCGCAAAGTTCAACCACACGCCTTAAAGGCTTTTTTATTTTAGGTGTACAATTTTTACCCCGTGCCGCAATCGCGTCTTCTGCTTTTGAAGGAAAAAACGGTATTCAGCACAGGGGGAAAGATTAGCTCTCGCCTGGCTTAGCACAGTGGTTACGTTGGCTGGCGGAGGGCGCAGCAGCGAAAGGGTTAACAGAGCTGACAGGTTACGAAAGTTAGAAAATAATAGAAATATAAGAGCACAGGAGCAGTGGCATAATTATGGTAACAGATACCAGAACATTAATAGAGTAGGAAATATCCAGGAGAATAACCGAGGTCGAGTTAGGTCATGTAATTCAGATACCAGATTTCGCATGATGAGCACTAATCAAGCCAACAAATTCAAAAGAGACAGGTTAAAAACATTAGGCTACAATAAGAATATAAGATTGCAAAACTTAGGAAATTAATCGCGAGGTCAGTAACTATAACAGATTATGGCAGACAGGTAATAAAAGCACGTGCGCTGCTGATGAAGAGACAAACAGATTAGAAGTAAGAGGGTTAAAAGAGAGGAAGCCCATGAAACGGTTTAATTAAAGTTACATTAACGAAGTAAATGCGGTAATTATAAACGGGACACACGGTCAATACTTTAAAGAAGAAGGGAACATAGAGACACATAAAGAGTTAATATCGGCCAACGTTTAGTCGGAAAAAGAAGAAAATAAAGAGGGTTGTTTAGCAATGGAATGGTTATGGGAAGTAAACGCGGTAGAAGTAAAAGGACTAGATCGTAATAGCGCACAAAAGGAAGTAGACAGGGTACGAACACTTAAGGAAACAATCCACACGCAAGTATTAGGTGGTGCACAGGTGATGCCTACAGAATAAGAAGGTGAAGGAATAAATACATTACCGTTTGTAGTTAATAACATACAGGTAGATCTATTCTCAGAAAACTACGACGCAGATAGTGAAATTGGGATCACAAACAAAACGGGTCGTAGAATTTTAGTCGCTGTTAGAACCAGGACTGATACTCCGTCTACTGTGAAAGAATTAAAACCGTCAGAAGTACCAGTTAAAGGTACATGTAATAGTAGAAGAGAAGAAGAAGAAACAGTAGAAACTTCGCCTAACAAAAGAGCAAAACAGGAGACAAGAATGTCGGGCATTAAAAATTTAGTTTAGCAGTGACAATGAAATTATTTTAATTTTTTTTTTAATTTGTTTATTTTGCTTTTTAAGTAGATAATTGATAGTTGAAAATTAAAATGGTACTTTTACTAGGGCACTCACATAGAGAGTTAATGATGTTGTAACTAATATTGCATATATGGAGACTACATTTGAGGAGTAGCACTATCCTTGGAGGATGGGAGTGTGTCTAACTGGCCACAGATTTGTTTACTGCAAATTTTGCACTGTGGGTCATATGGGGTGATTAGTGTCTTGGCAGGTACTGCGGATTCGCGGACACATTATACGACTGTAGGTCGGGGAGTCAGGTCATGACTCCTTTTCAAAACCATGGACAACTCTTGTGGAGAGAGTCCATGACGCCAACTGTTATTAATCACGGTGTCGTTGGTACGACTTGGGAGTGTATACAGTGGCGTCTTACTTGCACAGTAAGTGAAGTAAGGTGTAACTGGGTCTCGGACGATTTGAGTGTCCACCCAAATTATTATTTATATCATTAGCCATATGGTTTGAAGGTGTAATGAGTAGTGACGTGTTTGTGTCAAGGGCTGATACCATTTCTACCAATTAGGGAGGGGCTTACCCATTGAATGTATATACCCATTAAATATGTGCCAGATAGTTTGTCCTTAGGTGATTGACCCAAAAGTACATGACCTATTTTTCTTCAGGTAACTAAATGTTGACGATAGAATCTAAAAAGATGACTGTACATGATGACAGGCCATGCGTTGCTGATACCTGACTTTGTCAGAAAGTATCAGTTCAGAGAAAGGGGGAATGTCACAACCCTATGGGTACAGTCAGTGGCGGAATAGACTACACCGTAAGGTGTGCGTGTTAAGGTGACACCCCAGGGTTGACACAAAGGTCAGGGCCGTGACTGGTCAAGTCTGTTCTGTGATTGCACGGTGAAATCAGCGCTCAGGAAAAATAGCTTGGTCACGACAAGAAAGGGTGAACACGGTTGCAGACAAGTCCGCAACACGATTACCCCTTTTGGGACTGAGCTGGTGAATGGGTCAAAATGACACGAGGTGAAAGGAACAGAGGACATTCTGTGTACAGCGGTCAGAGAGAGCAGACGTGTAAGCGAGACAGTGATAGTATATTAGAGTTAGGATATTTCTGTTAGTGACTGCATATATTATTTACAGTGTTCTGTTAGAATATGATTGTTTTTGTGTTGTGTATTTAACTGGTACAAGGTATTATGTTGTGCCATAAGAGGTAAATAGGTTCCAGTTACTTTTGACCAGTTAATTCGTTTAGGTACATGTTCTGTGAGAGAATGTCTAACCTTGGCACTCTGACCCTGCACTAGACAGAGGCTGTGACAGTTTGGTTGGTCAGTGTGTCGATAGGTAAGAGCGTATCTCGTGCCAGTGTGGTTTGTGCACCAGGAGATTGCTTGTGGAACAGACTGGAGAACGAGGCGATTGTAAAGCTCATTCGGCCAGAGGGTCCAAGCAATAGGTGGCCACACAGCGGGAAGTCAACTGTCTATTGTATTACCTGTGCTTGCAATAAAGATTGTCGTGTGTGCTCTGTGTGCGTTCGGGTTCAGTGTGTGTTAAAGGTTAGTTTGTCTGTCATAGGCCCAGTTACGAGCCACGGACCAGCAAGGTCAACCAGAGGTCTGTGACAGGGTGCTAAAGCTTGATGTAAGTGCGCAAAAAAATAATAATAAAAATAATAAAAATAATAATAATAATAATAATAATAATAACATGTGGTTATGGCAAATAAGTATAAATATATTTGAAATAAGAGGACTTGTGTAAACGAACACCCAGAAAGAACGTAGACTTATGATTAGGGAACCACTTGACTCTTGCTAACTGTCTAGAAGTTGCTGTTTATCCCCACTCCCTAGAACTATTGTCCCCTGGGGGAGGGGGGGGTGGTGGGGGGGGGTCGCTTCATATCTCCATTTGGATATATACACTGCTATGCTGCATGTGTACTGACCAATCGGTCATCATCGATGAGCTGGCCTAGACAAGACCGACAACATCTATTTCCCGTAAATTCCAGCACATTTATTAGGACATTATCTTTTATGTTTCACAGGGCAGGTACCAGGATGTTTCCCGGGGCATATTCCAGAAAATTAACCATATTTCCCAGTATATTTCCTGTAATTTTCACCATGTTATTTCCAAAGACATTTCCTATAATATTCACCATGTTAGTGCCTAGCAGATTTCCCATAATATTTACCATATTACGTCCCATGACGTTTCCAGAACATGTACAGTGATAATTTTGGGATATTTCCCGTGACATTTCCCAGGATACTTCATATAAAATTTAGAATGAGGGAAGTTGGAAGCCAATATTAATTACTCGAAAAATTAATTCTGACGCATGTGGGGACATTTCTAGACGTAAGGAAAAGTTTGTGGCTTCAGGTGGTATTCTTTGCTGAATCTTTGATGTTGATCTGTAAGTCCTGGCAATGATCTATCCTTATGAGGACCAACCAGTCGTCTGTTCTCTTCTGCTTGCCATCCGTCTAGGT
This sequence comes from Candidula unifasciata, assembly GCA_905116865.2. NCBI lineage: Eukaryota > Metazoa > Mollusca > Gastropoda > Stylommatophora > Geomitridae > Candidula > Candidula unifasciata. The sequence continues at coordinate 30,552 of CAJHNH020003587.1, read as the reverse complement.
TAGTCTCCCATAGTCCCTGCTGCTCTTCTCTAAATCGTCACCTGATTCCAGCTAGGATTTCTTGAAAGATGTTTCTTCAGTTCTAGAAGACCTTGACTTTACTGACGGCATAGTGCATTCCAGTTCAACGTAAACAGACATCTGAGAGAAAGCAAACCATCAGCAAAAGGTTTAAAGACAAATCGATCTCCAAATAAACACCGCAAACACAAAAATGTTGATCTTACCAATAGTTCAGACGAAATCAAACTAAACAATCACATTCTTGAAAAAGTCAACAGCTTCATACACCAAGGAAGTAAGATGACATCTTATAGGGACTCAGCGCCAGAAATATAATCTAGAATCGCACTGGGATCTAGTGTCTTTAACGAAATGTAAACCATCTCGAGGTCAAGGAGACTCATCGATCACACACAAATTAACATCTTCAACTGTTATATGATTCCAGTGCTAACTTACGGGTGTGACGGTTGGATAGCAAAGGTAACTCTAGAAAAAAAAAATGTGTAACTTTGAGAACAAATGCCTTAGAAGAATACCAAATCTTAA
>CAJHNH020003587.1:15000-25000 GCA_905116865.2 Candidula unifasciata | reverse complement strand
CCAACCTTAACCTGAAATCACAACCTGAAATTGACTGCCCAGAAAGAAAACAAAAAAAGTGGGAGAGAAGATAAAGTTTCAGTATAACAGATTGAAATGGCAAACACACAAGATCGTTCATTATTATCTTAGTTGGAGAGTTTCAGTGTTCACAACAGCCACTTTAAATGGAAGTACAGGTGTGGCTTTCTCATTTGTTTAATTTTTGTTGACTTTGCAGCACTTTATCTTTACGCGAGCCACTCCATTTTCACCTTTTGGTTAAGCACAGTTTTATTGGTTTTGTCTTTCTTTAAAAGACTTTATTTTACATTTTTTTGTTTAATTACCAAATGTATTTCCTGCCTGTTTCCCCCACTTAACTGAATGAATGAATGTGAACTGAAATTGAATTGATGTCATTAAGCAGTTACTGCACATGAAAACAATAGATGTTGGGAGCATCAGATAGTGGGAAAGAAAACAAAAAGCTATTTTATTACTCAGTTTGCAAACTTATGTTAAGTCTACAAAAGATGTGGACAGAAATAGTATATTGCCCAATGTATTACGTGGCATATTTTGTAGTAGCTAATCCAGTGCATTACTGCAAAAGGCTTTTTAATTCATCTTGCCAGATTTGTATGGTAGGTACAATAACAGTTACACATTTATTCTTTTGGATTCTTTGATTGTGACGTTACACTGAAATTGTAATCACATTTATTTATTGAATGCTTTAATTTGTAAAATGTAATTAAGTATAAAAAGCAAAAAATAAACAAACACACACACACACACACAATTTTATACTATTATCTTTTATTACTTTTATACATTAACAAGTGCACAAAAAGATTTTAAAAAAATATTTTAAATTATCATCTTTTATTACTTATCTGTTATATATTAACAGTGCACAAAAAGATTAAAAATATTTTAAACAATAGTATATTGAACATAATATATTAACAATGGCGTCTTTAATCTCATTTTTTTTATAGCTTGTAATATAATTTCTTGGATAAACGAGATCAGCTAATTATCTTAACAGTCATCTGCACGTTTATATCAGGTCTAATACAAGCATGGGGCGTCTGTATAACAGGGATATTATTCGACTCACCGTGTCCAGGTCACTGTTATAAATTTGATTCAATGTTATGTATACACAGCGCCTTTGGCCACTGTTCTAAACGTTGGATTTAGCGTTTCTCTTGGAAGTTCTGGTTTCCTCAGTTCATGTGTTTCCCGTTTCGGCGCTTGTTGTAATAATTTCTCGCTTGTCTTCGGGATCTGCTAAATACACACCATCTTCTTTGTCGTATAGATGGCGATATCAGCGGCTGAATAAGTATCTCTCTACTATCAAAATTAGGTAATGTAGAGTCCCATATTTTGTGTTCAGGCTTACAACATCTACTGGTGACTTGCCGATTCCGCTACAAATAACGTGTTGAATTAATAAGGTCATCACAATGGGGATACAAGACGGTTCTTGAACATGAACAGTTCAGTATTTTCGAAAAACATTGGCAGCTTGACACAACAGCTTCTTGGGCGGAGATGTGTGATTGTGATCCTTGACTAAAAGTCTAATGTTTGCCTGTGACCTCACATTTAGATAGCAGATCGCTCCGTTCTAAAACAATTCACATAAGAGACCAAAAATTAAATATATTGATACATAATTACAGAACAGAAACTTAAAAACACAGATACGCGTGAATCCATGTGCAATGATAAATTGGAAAGGGGCAGTATACGGGATGAGGCGGAGCAGTTGTAATGTTGATAATAATAATAATAGTAGTAGTAGTAGTATTAGTAGTATAAGAAAAAGTAGTAGTAGTAGTAGTAGTAGTAGTAGTAGTAGTAGTAGTAGTAGTAGTAGTAGTAGTAGTAGTAGTAGTAGTAGTAGTAGTAGTAGTAGTAGTAGTAGTAGTAGTAGTAGTATTAGTAGTAGTAAAAAAATTCGCTGTAACAGTAACATGCCAACAGGAATAAAAGCCGGAAATTAGGACTGTTGTCTATATAATAATACAATCATAACTATTCGACTAAACTTTGCGGCCAGATAGCCTTTATCGATAAATAAAATACATTAACATACTCATCAATCAGAAAGTCCTTTACAGAACGTCGCTCTCTTCACGGCACGCCTGAAAGTATCTCTCTCTCTCTTGCCAGCTCTCTAGCCCCATGTGCTTTTAATGCCAATGCATCTTCAATGTCTTGAGTCCATCTTCGCGGTGGTCGACCCCTGCCTCGCCTTCCACAAACTGAGCCTTCCATCACTGTCTTTTCCAAGCCACCATGACGTTAGATGTGGCCAAAATTCTTCAACTTTCGGGACAGGATGATGTTTATGAGCCAGTTCTCCTTGATGTTCAACTCGTTCAGAATGTCGATGTTTTTCCTCTTCCTGGTCCATGGTATTCTAAGAATTTTTCTATAACATTTCAATTCAAAAGCTTCAATTTGTTTCCCAGTGACTTAGTGAGAGTCCAAGATTCACAACTGTAAGTTGCTATAGGGAAAATGCATGATCTCAAGATTTTTACTTTAACCAATTTACTAGCGCTTTGTCATAGGGTCTTCATGCTATTTATTCTCTGCATTGCTAATGCAAGTCTTCTTCTGACTTGGCTTGAGCAGTCGCCAATGTTGTTCACTATATAGAGCCCAAGTATTCGAAATCTGTTACATTTTATATTTCTTTAATTTCGATTGTGATACGTATGCTTTATTTACTGAGGACATAATTATTGTTTGTTTTTTTTTTTTAATTCAGAAACTGGTTCACTTCTTTGCTGTGCTTTTTGACAACCAGCACTAATTTTTCTAAACCTTGTAGACTGTTGGAAAGGAGAACTGTGTCGTCTGCATATCTGAGTTCTTGGATAGGATTACCTCCGATTTTTAGTGGCTCAAAGCTCTCACATGCCTCATCGCTAATTGCGTTTCTCATAACATTTCCAGCATAAATGTCAAAGAGGGAGAGGTAAGAATGCAGCCCTGTCTGCACTTCAAACCATTCTGATGTTTCACCAGCTACTCTGACCGCTGCTTGTTGTTCGTGGTAAAGAGATTCCATTAAGTGCACCAGATGTTTTGGAAATCCCATGCCTCTCATTATATGCCATAGTTTATGATGCTGCACACAATCAAATGCTTTGCTGTAGTCTGTGAAACACTTATGAAGATCTATCTTGTATTCTCTACACTTCTCTAGGATGATTCTCCTATTTAAAATATAGTCTCTTCTTCTTCAGTCTACCGAGGTCCAGCCCCTGCTACGTTCCGTAGCGTTAATAAACTGCATCTGTGCATTGATAATTTACAGATCATAAGGATATGGGAAATCTAAGGCCACACGTAAAAAATCGTGTTTATCCGTTAAGGTTAAGGTTAGTTGCGTATCCTTTACAAGACGTTGCAGAACCAACTCCAACAGCTCCTGGCTGTTGTGTGGCTTTTCTAGGCAAATCTACGTCCAGTAGTGTGTTTATCTGTACACAGTTCTTTAAGAAATATGTTGAATTGTGAGGACACGAATTTCGGACCAGACTATGGTGATAGTTGCTCACTCAGATGCTGTTTACATCTTGTCGAACTGCGACGCGTCATCCGCTTGATCGCAAAAAACTGAACTGCAAAAACAAAACTTAAAATGTCATTTCTTCCAGGCAATAAATTGTTAACATTTTGTTTAAAGCTTTATCGCATGCCTTATCACATAAAAACCTGAATCTCCACTTTCGAGTCAATGTCTGTGTTATATATTCACACTAGTTGTTTGTTCTCTTATCTGTCTGTTAAATAAACACCCGTTTCGCCCGCCTTTAGGCTTATTAGGCATATAGGGCTAAACCTATAATTTATAGACCAAACGGCACTTGCTGCGGGATGGGGTCAGCATCACGTCGGCCGCTTTTACTTCCCTTTCCTGTGCCTAGTACCCACTCAAGGCTGAGACAAACTGGGAACCAAGGGCATCTTTTTTTTTTTTTTTCAATTGTCCAATTCCCTTTAGAAACAGAACCCTCGACCTTCCGATACGCAGGCAAGCGTCTAGCCCCTAAACCATGGCTGTTGCCTCTTTTCTGTCTGTGACATTGTTAACTAAATATGTATGGGATACAAGATGTTTACATTGTCTTTTCAGAGGGCGATGTCGAGGATGTTCCCTTGGAATACAAAGGTGACCAAGATACGTTCTCTCTGTCAGCGGTTTTCAAACGGTAATCCAATTTGTGTGGTAATTCTGATTCTACTTCTTCTGTTAACGCTTCGGCTGTCAGGTGGGACATAAGGTTCTGCTTCTACTTCTTCTTCACTTCTTCTGTCAAAGCTTCGGCTGTCAGCTGGGACATAATGTTCTGCTTGTACTTCTTCTTCACTTTTTCTCTCAACGCTTCGGCTGTCAGCTGGGACATAAGATTCTGCTTCTTGCCCTTCTGGTCGACATTAACATGGATTTTAACAGCTGTAATATGTAACTAGCACCGTTCACACAATAGGCCTTAAGGCGTGGAAACGGGACCTTTCTGGGTGTCATTGCTGTCTCAAACATGCCAAGAATTAGGTAAAGGACCATATTTTTATAGCTTTCACACATTTTCATTGTAAAATGGAGGTTTAAAGTGCTATTCAGTGTCTGAAGGTTATTGTCAAATGTTGAATGTTGAATTAGGGATCGGTCCCATTACCGCTCCGTCACCACCATCTTCAGCAGCAAACAAAAAGTTTAAAATGGCCCCAGTAAATATCTGATTGTATATCCGTCTCGCCATACCCTTAAGTATTGAGCGTTGGCCATATCCCCTGGTAATTCCTCGCAGCGCCATTCACCTCACACCGTAAGTATCTATATGTGTCCCCTCACTGTTCACTCGCACCAAAAAAAGCTCAATGCTGAAGAGACACAACGATACTTCTTCCTCCGGGACACATTTTGAGGGTTTAACAATTGACTCGCTGGTTTTTAATTAGCATGTCGTAAAAGAATACTAATTAAATGTTTGCTGAAATCGGATGTGTTCGTCCAAAAAGCACAGATATCGTCCCCTGGTTGTAAAAACTAAAAGTGTCAAATGCACTTTTATGGAAAGTGCCAACTCGCTTGTATGGAAAGTGCCAACTGCACTTAAATGGAAAGTGCCAACTGCACTTGTATGGAAAGTGCCAACTGCACTTGTGTGGAAAGTGCCAACTGCACTTGTATGGAAAGTGCCAACTGCACTTGTATGGAAAGTGCCAATTGCACTTGTATGGAAAGTGCTAACTGTACTTGTATAGAAATATGAAGAAGAAGCAGAGGAATATGCCATTGAGAAATTCGAGGAATGAATACATCAAGCATGACTGGAAATACATCAAAAACATAATTCAAACATCCATAAAGGATAGATAAAGTTATCGCCGGACTTCAGCTCTATTAGATAACTTAGAAACGTAACGCGACCGAGGCTCTACATCGGTTCCTCCAGAACCGTGGAGATCTGATTCTTTGCTACCGAGAAACTGATCACCGCCTCCTTACTTTTTAGGATTGACAAACTTCTGTGATTTAAACTGCATTCCACACGATTCGAAAGCGTTGACCAACCTTTTCAGAATCGTGCGAGCAGATTCCTCACTGCCCGAGATTATAGTCATGTCATCTATAAATGCACGTAGTGGCGGCATCCAGTGGTCCTGAATCTGAAGGCCCTGTCCGTTGCCGGCCGCCTCGTCTAACATGACCTGCATGGTCATGACGAACAGTATCGTACATCCAATTGTTATCACAACCTGGAACTCAGTCCATTTCGTAGTAAACGTCGGGGTAGGGAAGCGTATGGCGAACTTTGAGAAATATTGCTCGATCATTTTGGTGATCTGTGTCGGTACGTGGAACATGCGAAGGGCCTGCTACAACAGATAAAGGGATACCGCTCCATAGGCATTGACAAGGTCCAACAATATCACGTGCAATTGGGTTCTCTCTGCCTTGGCCCCTATAAACAGACTCCCAGATTGTGTTAAAGGAACCGAGGACGCCCGTGATTCCATCCTTTCTGAACAGAAGTATCGATTTATTTGTTCGCCATCAGATACTGTGTGAGCCTGCGAGCCATAACCAAGAAGAATATCTTGCCCTCAAAATTCAACGAGATAGGTCTGAATTAGGAAAGGCTCGAGGAGTTTCTTTCCTTGGAAATGTAGACCTGGTTGGCTCTCTGCCACTGAGTACATCGGCTCCACGCCAATCTTAGCAAACGGTGAAGCATTTGGAGGACTTTCGGACAAGGTTTGTATACGACATACGGCACACGGTTGGGCCCTGGGGCAGATTTGCCTCTGGTTCTCTTCGCAGCCTCTTTGACCTTAGGCCAAGAGGGAGGCATCGTTTTGAAGGGTATCTTCATCAGGCCACTTCAGGCTGCTGGATTATCATCGAGAAGGCTCATTCCTTGTCCGAGCTTAGTATATCTTCTATAGATGTGACTCCGGCTCATCTGACCGACCACCAGAGTACCAGACTTTGGTTGCTCGATCAGACAACGGGCGGACTAGAACTAGTCCGTAAAGAATTTTTTCGCTTTTGTTTCTCCTTCTGTTCGTACAAAAATGCTCAGCTCGACAGAGGGCACTGTGTCTGGCTCTCAGGTGTAACCATACCTGGTAAGTCCCTTCTATTGTGTGCCTGTAGCGGTTTTGAACCGTTTTCTGGGTGCGTTCTTGTCTGCTCTGCACTTTTAAATTTCGCTTTCCCTTCTGCTTTTCCCTTGAGTGACAGCTGCGTGTTCTCGACTGTCCCGAATTCACGGGGACAGTAATTGTATATAATATCACTAAACCGTGTTAGCTTGTCACCTAGCGACTTTTTCTTTAATCGTTAATTTTCTCGCGTAGTGAACCCTCCAGCTGGCACCACGACACCCTATTGCTTACAGGTGGAAACTTGATCATCGAACGTACTTCGTCAAAAAGCAACAAAATGTGCGCCTCCGTAATCGACGTCTTGGACCTCTCTGGGCGAGTGGAGTTCACACAGCCCGTCGTTCCCTGATGACTAATTAACTACAGGAGTAACTATGCGCCGAGGCTTACTGCGTGGCGCACTCTCGCATTTCATTCTCTTTCTGCATGCGTTCTCAGACCAAATCTCGGTCTGGAGCTTGCGGGGTCGTTACCGCTTGTATCGATCGGGGTGGGTCCATTATTCTCCCTCTCTTTCGATGCACCCTGGAGGCATATTTCATTATTATTTTTTGACATCAGAGGTATTATACTGTGTTGGGGAGGGAGGGTGGGGGGAGGGAAATATTTAATCTGATAACTTCTATGCATGGTTGGATGTTGGCGCTGCTTGCTTCCTTACATATTTTGAAACAAGGAACGAACTTCGGCCTAGTTCCGCCCATCTATTCACTAGGCTGGGTCACGTTTCACTGATGATTGGCCAGGCTGGTCTACGTTGCCCAAAGCTAGAGGGGTGTTCCGGTGTACTGCTGTGGAATGAACTTTCTCGTGGGTTCAGTGTGTAGTGTAAAAGGAGGGGAAGTGGGAGGGGGGGGGGCGTTAGGGCCAGTTGTACATGTTATGGGGTGGTTAAAAGCACCTACATCCTGTAATAGAGCACGCGTCGTCACCGGTAAAAGCGTCGACCAAGCTAACACCCCTGTCACATAAACATGCGTGTCTCAAAAAGAACGTCCAATCACAGTTTCCTAGCCGGACTCAATCATAAGTGTGAATGTCATAGGCCTATATAGCTATGTGATGGAAAGATAATGGTGATGACGATTTGGACAGAATCTATTTAACTGACCCGACAGGTCACGCAAACTCAAGGGAAGAGCAGGTCAGACCGACCACGGATCTAGTAGTAGCTATGATCTGTACACTCGGCCTTATTCACCCTTCAGGTGAAAATATGTCGTGAGTGGCATTGACGCAGGGCTGAATGGAACGCTTTACTAGAGGACCTACGACTTTTGCAAGGTCTCGAAGAAGCAGGGAAAAGGTAACAAAAATGCTCGCCAAAGAACAGACGGGGGGGGGGGGGGGGGGGGTTTAGACGGACGTGATAGACTGAAGATATATTGGGACGTTCCAGATTATATGTTGTTAGAAGTTAAAAGATAGCCGGTTTTAGTGTTGTAATGTTGTGTTCGGTAAGCTGCTAGTTGTTCTGGTGTCCATTTAGTATTTAACGACAGTTGTGTTAATAAAATACATAACGTGTTTGGGTAATTAGAATTAGCTGTGCTTGTCGTGGCAATTTCGTCTATCCAAGCTCTTCCAGCCATCCACGTTTCGGACGCCTCGCGAATGCTCGTGTTGTGTCCGATGGCAATATAGAAAGAGCGTACTGTAAGGTTGTGAATTCCTGGGGGAATCCCAAAGAGTTTCCGATTTGGGGGGGGGGGGGGGGGAGGGACAAGGTCAGAAGACCAGTGAAACAAGAGGAAAAGCGAGATAAGCAGGACTCGAGTATCCCTTGGAGAGTGAAAAGGGATACGACGAAAGCGTGAGACTAGAACGGAAGATGTGAACCCAGAGAGGGTTCAAAGGCCGCAGAAGTTCGGACCCGGATGTGTGCGGTCAAATGTGAGAGAACAGCTGATGAGTATGCAGAACGTCTGAACACGTGTACTTGTTCGAGAGCAGTAATGAATGTCTTCTGATTGCAAGGTTTAACTATGTACGAGTACCAGGTACAATACGTTAGTATGATACAAATGTATGATCCAAAAGGTAATGGCAGAGAATCACTGTATGAGATAGTTGGCAAGGTCATCAGGAATCAGCCAAGCGTAGCGACCACGAGAACACAAGGAGCGCACGGACAGTGCGAGTGTTGTAACAGCGAATAAAGATCAATAACTGAATGTCCGGCGTCTGGTGTATTCTTAGCAACTGTGTGTACCTAGGAACGACATTATAACAATGTGAAGAGTTGAATCAAACCCGTAGCAGAGAACATGGCACGAACCAAAAGTAGCGTGAGCTCAAACACATTTGTTAATCCACGGGAGTGTTTATAGGCGGGAGCAGTGGGTGCTATTCACTTAAAGCGCCCAGCGTGTGATTGGCTGAACTTTCAACCACACTTTCTCAGACTGTTCTACGTGGCAGGGGTGTCACGCCTATTACATCGGGATCTAATGCACTTTGGGGATCACTGAAATATCTAGATGAATTTTACTAGGTGCTCTTTGCGCCGTGAAGGTCTTGGGTTCGCTGTAGCAGTTACTCGATTGTGTAGTTACTAATCTCGTATTCTATTTATAATTTATTATCCAGATTTTGTTGTGTAGTCATGTAAGAGAGTAATAATCATTTACAGGTGCCTTGACGACTGGGGTGGGCAATCATGCCTCTCCACAATTTGCAATCTCCTGCAGCATGTATCAGTTTGTGAGCTGACACACCTCCACGCCATGCAACATGATTGTCAAGAATCTTCTCTCGTTGTTTTTCTTTATCACTCCTTCCACAGATCTTTCCAGTGGGCATAGCATGGTCAATTTTCCCGTTTCTCATAAAATGGCCGAAAAATGATGACTGTCTCCTTCTGATGTCTGTGATAAGTTGTCTTCGGGCTCTCGACTTTTTCAAAACCTCTTGGTTGCTATTTTTTGGCCTTCCATGGTATTTTAAGCATGGTTTTGAAAAAAAAACCCACATCTCTGAGGCCTCAAGAAGTTGTTTTGCCTGCCTACCGATTGTCCAGGACTCACAGCCATATGTTAAAACTGAATGAATGTAGCAAGCTAGAATTCTTTTTCTAACCCTCAAAGACAAAGATATTTTGCATAAGATGTTCTTAATTTTTTTTTTTTAATGCAGTTTTTGCCTGTCATATTCTGTTTATTATCTCCGTTTGGCATCTTTGATCTAATGTTATCAATGTGCCCAGATACTTAAATCTTTGTACTTGTCCCAAAAAAACACCATTGACTATTATTACACATTTATGAATAATTGGTTTCTATGATACCACCATTACTTCTGTCTTCCCATTATT
>CAJHNH020003587.1:0-10000 GCA_905116865.2 Candidula unifasciata | reverse complement strand
TTTTTCAATTTCTAATGTCAAATCAATATTGTTATATGGAGCAGAAGCATGGAGTATAACTAAAACAGCTACTAAAAAGCTATAAACATTCAATGAGTGGTGCCTGCAGAGAATAACAGCTTTCCAATGTATTTCTTGTCACAGAAAGCCTCAATGAATCCTAGCTACCTGCAATGCATTTCTCATATAAGTTTATGGTCGTTAAATCTTTGTTGGAAAATTTTGATCTGTGTTTGTGCTTATGAGTGTGTGTGTGTGTGTGTGTGTCTGTGTGTGTGTCTGTGCATATGAGTATGTGTATGTGTGTGTATATGTCTGTGCATATGAGTATGTGTATGTGTGTGTGTATGTCTGTGCATATGAGTATGTGTATGTGTGTGTATGTCTGTGCTAATGAGTATGTGTACGTGTGTGTGTATGTCTGTGCATATGAGTATGTGTGTGTGTGCGTGTGTGTGTGTGTGTGCGCGTCGCGCGTATGTATGTGTGGTCCATGCCCTTATATGTATTGTCACCGGCATACAATTATCTGCAGTTTCAGTAACGACCATACAAGTGCGCTCGTTTCTGGGCTAGGTTTTTTTTTTAGTGCTATGGATGTGGAGGTGAACACACACACATACACACACACACATGCTCGCAAAACACACACACACACACACACACATGCACGCACACACAACACACACACATTTATATACCTTTATATTTCTAGTCAGTTATATATTTTAGAGATAGTAGGGCATCATTTGCAAGTAATCATAATTTTTTTTGTGTGGCCGGGGGAAAAGGGGGGGGGGGGGTGGGGCGTTAATTATCTTTTTTAAGGAACAAACAGAGCCTTGATTGTGGTAAGATCAAGTAGTAGATAACTGTTGACTCTGCCCTAAGATGTCCTGGTCTTTGTGTATAACTAATTATATGTGTATTGTCCTTGCAGATGTAACCTGTTTGGAAACAACTGCAGATGTGAGGCCACCCTCAGGAGCATCATGAGCTGACTCCACCCAAACAGAACCCCAGCTGCGCGTTAAATTAGCCGTCTCGGGTCAAGCAGTGGAAATGACCTTTCTTATTACCTAATATTTATGTACAACAGCAGAGATTCATAAGCATCACGTGAGGAACAGTACAGTACCAATGCATTGTTGGGTAAATGTTAGATAGCACGCTACAACAGTACATGTCAGGAGCATACTCTAGTTCATTCCTATACAACCTAACGCAGAAGCACACTCCAACAACACACTCTAACGCAGAAGCACACCCCAACAACACACTCTAACGCAGAAGCACACCCCAACAACACACTCTAACGCAGAAGCACACCCCAACAACACACTCTAACGCAGAAGCGCAACCTAACAACACACTCTAACGCAGAAGCACACCCCAACAACACACTCTAATGCAGAAGCACACCCCAACAACACACTCTAACGCAGAAGCACACCCCAACAACACACTCTAACGCAGAAGCACACCCCAACAACACATTCTAACGCAGAAGCACACCCCAACAACACACTCTAACGCAGAAGCACACCCCAACAACACAATCTAACGCAGAAGCACACCCCAACAACACACTCTAATGCAGAAGCACACCCTAACAACACACTCTAACGCAGAAGCACACCCCAACAACACACTCTAACGCAGAAGCACACCCCAACAACACACTCTAACGCAGAAGCACACCCCAACAACACACTCTAACGCAGAAGCACACCCCAACAACACACTCTAACGCAGAAGCACACCCCAACAACACACTCTAACGCAGAAGCACACCCCAACAACACAATGTAACCTGGCAGCGCACTTTAAAAACACGCTCCAAGACAACAGTAGAGTTCAAAAGAGTATTTCATTAGTATCGTTGAAATTAGTCGCAAATTTCAGCAGTGCAATCAAATAGCATATGCAATTGGGACACTTCAAAAATAAAGCTCAAAAGGTACATTTGAATAGTGGGTCATAAAATTACACTCAACAGCACACTCCAGCAGCGCATTGCAATAGCACATTTAAACAGCATATTCCAACAGCATATTCCAACAGCATATTCCAACAGCACATCCCAAAAGCACATTCCAACTGCGTATTCCAACAGCTGAATCCGAAAACATGATCTAATTGCTCACTAAAAATGTACGTTCTTTTGGCACATACTAAGAGAACACTTTAACAGACTTCTAAAGAAGTAGATTATACGCATTTTTTTTATAGTACACTCCAATGGTACACTCCAAAAGTACACTCTAACAGTACAGTCCACCTATACACTCCAAAAGTACAGTCCAAAAGTACATTCCAAAACTACACTTCAAAATCACACACCAACAATAAACTGCAATACTCACACTTGTCAGAGAAAACAGAATTCACGATCCAAACAGACACAATCACATACACACACTTGCTTGGCGCAGAAAGAACAGATTGTAACCAAATCATAGACACATAAACTGAATCACTTTTTTCGGATTCAAATTCAAAGACACGATTAGTTCTTGACATTTTGTCAAGGTTTCTCCGTAAATGTTCAGACAGCAATAAAGAATCACATACACAGACGTGCCAGTTGTTTGGTTTACTTGTTTGCTTGTTTGTTTGTTGTACTATTTCATATCTGAGATTCGTTCGCCCAACCTCCCCCAATCACTCCAATCTTAAAAAACAATATTAGGGTGAGTATTTTACACACAAACTATACACACACATACACACTAACGCACACACAACGCGCCTGCGTGCGTGCGACTAAAGAGTGGCTCCACCAAGCACTCTAATTGTAGTTTGTCGAGCCTTGGGGACTACGAACTAATCAAGCACAATAGTTTTTTTTCCTCCAGAATTGCAGTCTGTCTGATGAACATCTCGAAGAGAGAACCAAACAAATACACATTTGGGAACCCCGTTGAACAGTATAGCCATGTAGGACAGTTGTTTTGGGGCACCGTAAAACTGCCACGAAGTGACTTGTATTCTAATTCGTTTGGATTTCATTAGTATTCCAATGTGTTTGGGTTTCATTAGTATTCCAGTGTTTTTGGGTTTCATTAGTATTCCAATGTGTTTAGGTTTCATTAGTATTCCAGTGTGTTTGGGTTTCATTAGTATTCCAGTGTGTTTGGGTTTCATTAGTATTCCAGTTTGCTTAGGTTTCATTAGTATTCCGATGTGTCTGGGTTTCATTAGAATTCCAGTGTGTTTGGGTTTCATTAGTATTCCAGTGTGTTTGGGTTTTATTAGTATTCCAGTTTGCTTAGATTTAAGTAGTATTCCGATGAACTGAACTGACTTTCTACCCCACCAAGACATCACACAAGCGATAAACACCCGATGACACAAAGTGCCACCATGCGGATGAGGATCGCCGTGGAGAGGTCCCAGAAACCGCGTTCAGACATTTGGCCATATGTATGGCCTGCCTATATTGCGGCCCCTGGCAAAAGCCAGAGTAGGGCTTCAAATGACAAAAAATTTCGTCCTATAAAGGACGAAATTGGACATGTAGTAAGTATTCCAATATGTTTGAGTTTCATTAGTAATCCAATGTTCCGTTTCTGTAAACAATCACTATATTTGCTGTTGTGTACATTAGTATAATTTTGGATAAAAACATAACTGCAATTCATAAGACAATATACTTGTATACACGAGAAGATTCACAGATTTCATGTTTCGCTGGTGTTTTATGCAATTTACAAATAAGGAAGAATAATATTTAATGTAACTCAACAATGAAGTATTAAATACAGAGTTATCTACCTTATGACAACAACAACAAAACATTGCCGCCCTTTTTCATTCACTTTAAACAAAAGTTGACTTTGGTAAAAGAGACTTGTTCTGGCTACAGGTAATGCTGTTTAAAGTTGTTAAGATAAAAGAGCTTGTTTGTAAGCGATAGCTTAATTCATATTGGTGTCACAGTGAGGAATACTTTGTACATGTTTCAAGGGGCCCATCAAGTTGTTTCTCGTGGCACAATTGACAGAGAAGGTCAAGGTTGAAGCAACCTAAGACTGTTGATGTCACTGTTACTATGAAGATCAGAGAGTCACCATGGGTACACAGGGGCAATAACTGGAAAAACTACCACAAGGTGACATAACACTTGGAAGAGAGTCCAGACAGGGATACACAACAGTGACAGGGCTTTAACTGGCCAGAGAGACATGTGGATTTTACTCGGAGATCTTCAGTTAAGTGATTCTGTTTTTATTTCCCTTGCAATTGTAACATTGTCTAATCCTGATGAAAGCTTTTTAGCCACCACGTTCACTTGTCGTTAAGTTTACTGTAGTTTAGGTCAGTCGACAGATCGGCATACATTTATACATTCCTTACGTCCTTCTTAGAACGTAATTTTTTGTTATTTGAAGCCCTACTCTGGCTTTTGCCAGGGGCCGCAATATAGGCAGGTCATCATTATGGCCAAATGTCTGAACGCGGTTTCTGGGACCTCTCCACGGTGATCCTCATCCGCATGGTGGCACTTTGTGTCATCGGGTGTTTATCGCTTGTGTGATGTCCTGGTGGGGTAGAAAGCCAATCCAGAAAGATCGGCATAATGGCACACGGGTGTAAACCCATAAGTTATCGGTTCTGCTTTAGTACTTTACAGTGTTTCTGATATTTTTGTGGTCCATCTTCTGCGTGGTCGACCTCTGGGCTAAAACCACAGTATCTGTATAACATTGTGTTCTGTGGTGGACATAGAAGACGAAAAGGGACTGTCATTCGAGGGTGATGATGTAATCTTCAGTTTGAGAATTATGTTTACACCTAATCCCTTACGGTATGTTTCCATTTGTACTGTTGTCTACCCCTTACATGAAATACTGCATAGATCGGGTTTTTGTCCGGGATCGCTGTGACTGGTACGTGTATCTGGTGGCCTGATGGCCATGTATTCAAAATCCATGTGCAGTGCCCTGACTCCCAGTGGACTATGCCAAGAAACGGGGGCTACTGGAAAACTGTATAAGATTTAAAAGTGACTGGCGTGTTATTCAAGCACGCCACCTATCGAATCGTTATTGGCAGAGCCGTCACAACAGCCTTATGAGTCATGAGCAAACGAGTGCAGTATGGATCCTAAGACAACCAGTTGTTCAGAAGGAAACATATTTTTAAAAAGCAAGTCACATGACATACGCAGTTTTGTATAGGGCCCGTATGTCCATGGGGCCCCTGGACAAGTCCCCAGAGAACAAATGTGTTCAGCCGGTACTGCAGATCGTTTTCAGTTACTAGACTATGAACTCAGTTCCGACATATCTGTCTCTGCGTTTTTCTCTCAGTGCTGCTATCTGAAGGCTTTATCCCTCCTGAAACATAAAACATCGAATCTAGGATAGTAGACCAAGGCAAATACTATATCCAACCTCAGACAAAATTAAATTACAGCATCCGTAACCGACACACCAGGCTGGAGTCTACCAATGTGTGAAATACCGACTTTAAAGTTGGTCCTTTCTTTATTTTTCTTTTGCAGGGCTTCATAAACGTTTCATGTCTTTGGTTGACCCCCTTACGGATCACCGCTCGCTTAATAATCTTCCGGAATTTTTCAGATGTTTCATAAAACAGATCATCTTAGGCGTGAATTTATCGCTAGCTGCACTTTTGATGCCTTCGGTGAAATAGATAAAGAAAAGTCATGGTCCCTTTTTGGCTGATCTTGGTCGTGCCTTGATCTCGTATTCACGAGGGGAAAGCTAATCCTTTCAGACAAGGGTTTTCATGTTTTATAATCGTATCGTACCACTGCATCATCTATTCTTTCAGCGGTTCCCATGTGGGGCAGCTGCTAATAAGTCGACCGAAAGTCGTAGCATGTTATCCTTAAAGCTAGGCGCATGGGGAGGTAGGTTCCAATAGTAGAAAGACTATACCTTTAAGGAGATAGTAGCTGAATGATAGAGCTGTTTAACTCAAGCTAGTGTATACTTAATGGGGATAAGAATCACTGACTACCAGACTGATAGGCATGAGCGCTAACTTCTGCGCTACGGGGGATTTCATTAGGGGACAAAAATGCCAGTAATTAGTCAGCTGAGTCGGTCGCAGGGACTGTTTTCCACGACTTGGATAGGACACTTTGTCTTTGCAATCCGACGGGAAATTTCAAACATGTAGTTTGCATTTGTAATGCTCTAATATCACTCTTAAAACTGCTTTTGAAACCTTCAAACATTGACACAGAAGCATGAGATGCTGCTGCACTGGGCCGATCTTAATCGTTTACAGTACTGAAGAATAGTGCATCTGCCTGTCAGGCAGCCGAAGTTGAACAGGCGGAGAAGCTTGGGTAGGATGGCAAGAACCGTTTCGCTAACGACACCTCTGCTATATATTTCATTTGTTGTTCACGCGGTTCCGTGTTCAAACTGGTCTCATCAACTCTTCGTACTCACCATCATTGATCATTACTACCAATAGATGTTAAGTGGTCTTCGAAGGAAGGACAACACACAGCAAGTCTGCATCAGATCGTCCAAGAAACAGCACACACACAAACACATTAAGACAGAACAAGCTACTGTATTCTAGTTGATCATAAAGCTAAACTGGTGGTCCTTACCCAACAGGAGCCAGTAATGCATGACAAGCAGTCCAAGAGGCCACAATTACATCAGACTATATCTAGATGAAACGATTGGAGGCTTCTTGTATGTCCTGCCTGTACGTGGTGTTAAACGCGGACGCAGGGGCAATACACTGACATTGTCACTTCTTTGTCTTCTGCGTACACTAAAAGGCGGTTGGCATTTTGTAGTGTCGTTTACAGCTAGGCTGCGATTTCTGTACCTTTCGACCCAACACAATATTGTTACCATTGGCGATGTATTCATGTCTTGTAAAAAGAGCTGCGTGGTGTCGAGGCATGGTGTCCGCCTCGAGTGCTAGAGCTTCCGGGTTCAATCCCCGGTAAGGGCTGGGAATTTGTCACGTGGACTTGGAATTCTAGTAATACCCCCCTGGTCTCTGGAGGGAGGGGGGGGGGGCTGAGATCGGACGCTCGTGTGTATTGTGGCGCATGTAAACATTCCCTTGGCAGTTGCAAATCGAAAAGAGTAATCTAACAGGGCTGCTCGGGCAAAATTTGGAATAAAAAATCTACGCAAAGTATTTCAAGATCCTCGCCAGTGCTACAGAGCCTGTGCGCTGTGCTGAGCTTCTTGGGACTCAGAGTCGAGTTAGAAGAAGAACGGAACACTTACGGTACCCGTGTGCTATGATGTTGATCTGTTGTTCAAACTTGACACCTCAGACCTTCAGTCTTGTAAGTGAATATATCTTTGTTGTTGTTGTTGTTGTTGTTGTTGTTGTTGTTTTGGAAAACGATGGTTTCATTGCATCATAAGTGTTTTCGGAAAAGCGTGTTCGGAGAAGGAAATATTCATATATATATATATATATATATATATATATATATATATAATATATGCATACATACATACATATACATACACACACACACACACATATATATATATATATATATATATATATATATATATATATATATATATATATATATATATATATATATATATATATAAGAGGTTTGCTATATCATTCATTTCAATATACATTGACAAATGCATGTGTGGTATTGTTTGATTTGTGTATGTCCTGATGAAGGCTCCACAGCCGCAACGTTCACGTTTTGTTTGTATTTGTTATATTGTGAAGCTTGCCAATATACTTATTGTTCGGTTTTATATCTTGTCTTGATATTGACAAATGCACACACACACACAACTCATGAGATTCACCCTATGACGCAGCAACAATGATTCACCAGTCACTCTGTCCAGGTTGGTAGACCGGGAAATCCTAGCTGCAGCTGCCAGCCATGCACCTTTCCCCCAGAGAGCACCATATGTCTGATTGATACACACAGAACGAACGTAGCCAGTAGGTTCACTCTTGTGTGTGTGTGGGGGGGGGGGGGGGGGGCTGAGTGTTATGATGATGGTCTTCACTAATCCTATTAGCGACACTGACGGGGATAGTTTAGAATTAAAAATCTAGCCAAGGTAGTTCCAGATCCTCGCGGGTGCAATGGGGTTCATGCACTGCGCAAAAAATCTTTAGACTCAGACTTAAGTTGGAAGTAGGACGGAGCACTTATGTGTTACTATCCTTTGTGACATGATACTGATCCTTTGTTTAAACCTAAACCTACAACCTAAACCTAATCCAATGTGTCGCCCCCCCAACACCAAAAGGCACAGGGCAGACTTACAACATTTAATTTGCAGAAACCTGTTTTCCCTTGCCAGTTTGATCTTGGAGAATTACTTCTTTCATGTTTCCGAATGTCCTCTTGTGTTACTCTCTATAGCACAGCTGCAAACCTCTTTCAGGAGCTCAGTTTGAGGCGCCCATATTCACTTCACAGATTTGGGGAAGAACTGGCAGGTGCAGGGTCCTTAGGAAGTCGGGAGATTATTGTAAACATATCTGTGATCGCCTTGAAGGCAGACATCTTTTGTTTTGTGAAAAGGAGGATATTTGTTTTTTTAGTAGGTGTGCCAAAACATTTGGTTGTGCAGCCAGGATCAACAGGTGTTCTGATGCAAACAAGTCAGTTTTTCTTTGAGAACAATACACATGAAGGAAAACCAGATAAACTAAATCATGAAAAACAATAACACTAGACAAGGCGATGAGAGACGTTGGCGTGGGGGGGGGGGGGGGGGGGGGGGGGTGGTGGTGGAGAGAAAAAGAGGGGCAGAGAGAGGGGGCAGGCAGACAGCAAATGACATACAAACAGAAAACAAACATAAAGATAGAGAGAGCGAGAGAGAGAGAGAGAGAGAGAGAGAGAGAGAGAGAGAGAGAGAGAGAGACTGAAAGAAGCTGATAGAGAAATATAGCGATACTGAAGCGCACAGAGAGTGTTCTGAGAGAAAGACAGACAGAAACAATGCATCACGCATACACCATATTTCAAAGATTGTATGTCTCTAACATTTGTTTGCTGTGCTAAGTTTCACCTATACATCATATTTCAAAAACTGTATGTCTCTATCATTTCTTTGTTGTGGTAAGTTTCGTGTTTCACAGCCAAAAAAGGAGTACAACGTTCCAGAAATGCACTGTGACTATTCATTTATAGTGTTCTTGTAATTTTCCCTATGTTTGTTTCTCCTTGATTTTGATCTTTGCTTTAGCATCATTGTCACATATCACTCCTGTCGCGTGCCTAATGTAAGGATTTCTCCTTCAGAACCAACAGCACTCAGAAATAATTATGTTGAGTCGTTTGGCTCGTATTGGTCTAAGGGATTCCCCGTGGCCAATATACGCTCAGCTTATTTCTGGAGTAGGGCAACTCAAGTATTGGCACTACAAAATATGTCAGTATATGAATACAATATTTCTAGGCACACTTGGCTGGACACCCCCACTACTTACTAAAGAAAGCCCCAAGGTTATGATAGTTCATTATCATAACCATGTTAACACATATAATGAAGATACATACACACACAACTGCTAAACACTTAAAAAGGTGAAATAGAGACACCTAAGTCAGCCAGCCATGAAAATGAATGCATGTAATGTAATCAGTGTAATATACATATAAATAATGAAGTGAATTCCCAGCTATCAGTGGAAGAATCTCAGAATTTAATGTCTAGATACCAAAGATACTACACAGACAGCAGGTCTTGGAGATGACTCTATGTCATCATTGGGAAACATAGGAGCTGTGAGGCACAAAGCAAATCAGGCATCAAAACTTAGCTTCTCTTCTTTCTGTCTATGATGCCTCCCCTCAGCTCCGGATGATTCGACTGTCTTTGACTCTGGGAATTCTGCTCCACTGGATCAAGTAGTAAGAGAGTACCTCACCATAGAGGACACAGCCACTGTACTGGTACTTAGCAAGGTCTCTATCACCAGTTAGGACACACAATGACTTTGAGCCACACTAAGCTCTAGCACTGGTAGGCTGTTTGAGTTATAA
>CAJHNH020003586.1:0-63975 GCA_905116865.2 Candidula unifasciata | reverse complement strand
AGATGTATTATGGTGTCAGTGTGTCTCCCAATAACAGTCTAGTTTGGGGCCCTTAAATTTTATTACAAAAAGGGGGAAAATTGTCGGGGGGAAATCTGCTCTGTCTAAGTGTTTAGGCATCTAATTCCCTTATCCTTTTCTGGGGATATTCAGGCAGCTCACTTTTCTTCTCGCGAGCCAATTCGCGTTCTGTATCTGGTATCCAGGGACACTGTCTGCTCTTTGCACCAAAAGACAGTTGTCTCGGTTCCTAACAAGATAACACCACTTTAGTGAGTGTAAAAGGAACCCGTTCCACGACAGTTGCAACTTGCTGTAGGCATTATCTGCCATTGTGCAATACGCACAATTGATCATCAATCGTGAAATCACGAGAGCGCATAGTCTGGGGAGTACATTGGAGCACATACAGTTGCATAGAACCCAATGTTCATGCCTTAAAAAAAATATTATATCGTCTGCACTTAAGGATGACCTTATTTATGATTTTCGGAAGAAGAAATATGCCATCATAATAGATGAGTTGCAAAGATTTCACCCCATCTGATAAAATACTTAAAGATTTTACATCCGAAAAGGTTTACGCTCTATCTTTTACTGGTTCCAGTGAGGATGACAGTGAAGAATTCAATCTAGAGCTTTTGATGTGAAGTGAGTACAATGTTATATTTTATTTGGCATTTTCTGGCATATTTTGGATAATGGTTTGGCATAAAATGAAGGTTTTTTTATCTGGCAACCCTGTCCGGTATCGGCAGACGTGTGCCACTGGCAGTGTGTCGAGCAGGACAGAAAGGTCTCCTTGTAGGAGGAACTTTAATTTAAGTCACATACAGACGTTGCGAGGATTCTCTACTTTCGAATGAACTGTCATCATCAGCATCGTCATCATCATCTATGTGTCTCGCCTTGCAAAGCGATCAGGCCTCTTCACAGTCTGCGATCATCATTATCATCAAGTGCCTTGTCTTGCAAGATGATCACGCCTCTCCACGCAGTCTTCTATCATCATCATCAAGTGCATTGCCTTGCAACGCGATCATGCTTCTCTACACAATCTGCGATTTTCAACAACATGTATCAGTTTGAGTTAATTTAAGAACCGACATCATTGCACTGGAGGCATTTCCATAACCGATCCGTTCCCATCTTCAGCAGCCTGCGCAGAATTCCAGTACCAATGGTGACAGTAGCAGTCTGATGATGTATCTGTCTTGTCTTTCCTCTGTGCGTGTATCAATTCAGATATTAAACGTTAGCCATCATTTATGTGAGGCTAAATAAGCATCAGACAGGGCACCACACAGAGCACTGGTATACATATACAACGGTAACAGAGCCAGGGGTCGACCATGCAGAACATGCACCACACATAGCACTGGTATACAGATACAACGCTAACAGAGCCAGAGGTCGACCACGCAGAACATGCACCACACAGAGCACTGGTATACAGATACAACGCTAACAGAGCCAGAGGTCGACCATGCAGAACATGCACCACACAGAGCACTGGTATACAGATACAACGGTAACAGAGCCAGAGGTCGACCATGCAGAACAAGCACCACACAGAGCACTGGTATACAGATACAACGGTAACAGAGCCAGAGGTCGACCACGCAGAACATAGACCTCAGAAATAACAGAGACGCTGAAAAGTATTTTATAGAAAGCGAACAGAAGGGCCTGTTCCAGAGATCTCCTCCTGTCCTGACGCCGTGAGACATTCCAGGAGTAGAGAAGAGAAGAAGAACAAAAAAAAAAGAAAAAAGAACAAGAAGACGAGAAAGCAAATCTTTACCTCGATGTTCCCCTTCCCTCCCCGATATTTCTGTTACTGAAAACGGCAGTTTTAAAATTAGTTGGGTAGCTATTGCCATCAACCCCATATCTTCCTCCTTTTTTATTTCCTTCGCCGCCGCTTTCTCTTTTTTTTTCTGAGTATTTCAAAATGTTTCCATTTTCCATTATCTTTCCTTTCTTCAACTTCTTCTGGTGCTTCTTCCCTTTTCACCTTCTTCGACTTTACCGACTGTTAACTCCAGCAGAACTTTCGGGTTGTTCATCCACTTTTGGATTTTAGTCTCGTTCCAGAACTGGAGTTTTGTTTGCACATACTGTTGGTTCCTCGCCTTGTTGGCAGTTGAACTGCAGTTTTGAAGGGAACCCCTAATTAGTCGACTCTTACGACATGCTTGTTAGTGAGGCTGTGGGTTTGTTCTCACCCACTCCCCATCCTCCACAACGGGGCCGTGGAACCCACACATGAGCTTTTCCCGAATTCCTGTATTTCTGTTTATGTTGCTGTTTTTCTTCTTCTTCTTCTTCTTCTTCTTCTTCTTCTTCTTCTTCTTCTTCTTCTTCTTCTTCTTCTTCTTCTTCTTCTTCTTCTTCTTCTTCATCATCATCATCTTCTTCTTCTTCTTCTTCTTCTTCTTCTTCTTCTTCTTCTTCTTCTTCTTCTTCTTCTTCTTCTTCTTCTTCTTCTTCTTCTTCATCTTCTTCTTCATCTTCTTCATCTTCTTCTTCTTTTCTACCTCCTCTTCCTACTACCCCTCCTCCTTCTGTTCATTCTCCTTTTTACCACAATTCATATTTTTTTCTCGCTGTTAACGCGAAGAAATATCTTAAACTGCAATCTTTCAAATATCAAAAATAGTTTAATCCATGCCGCTTCGCAAGAGAACGATGACAGCAGTGTTGTTACAGGTCTACAACCGAAGCTAACATCGATCATATATAGCCGACCTGCCGACCCAGTATAGGAAGTTGTTGAGACTTAACATACAGCTAGATGGCAGATTAATGACTTGGCGGTAACAATATTACTTCCTGCCTGTCGGTCTTCTCTGCCTTGTCAAGATACGTACCAGTTTGTGTTGATCAAGACATGTACTGGTTTTTGTGGATGGGCCGTTTTTACATTTGTTTGAGAGAGTTATTCACCTGTTTATGTATAAAAGGCTTTACGAGTACGCCAGTTTATACGAATGAAACTGTTGATGCGAAAGTGTTAGGTGTACACCTGTTAGTGTGGAAATGTTCTTTGTACACTTTCTGCAACGATTGATTAGTTGTACACCGTTCTGTTTTATGTGAATATATTATTTATATACCTCCTATTGTGGATGAAATAGCTGTACTGTAAACCTGTTTGTTCGCATGGATTAGTTGTATTGTACACATATTTATGTGGATGGGATATTGGTATTGTACACATGTTTGTGTGGATGGATTAGTTGTATTGTACACAAATTTGTGTGGATGGGATATTGGTATTGTACACATTTTTGTGTGGATGGATTAGATGTATTGTACACATGTTTGTGTGGAAGGATTCGTTGTATTGTACATATGTTTGTGTGGATGGATTAGTTGTATTGTACACATTTTTGTGTGGATGGATTAGTTGTATTGTACACATGTTTGTGAGGATGGATTCATTGTATTGTACATATGTTTGTGTGGATGGATTAGTTGTACTGTACACATTTTTGTGTGGATGGATTAGCTGTACACATGTTTGTGTGGATGGATTGGTTGTATTGTACACATGTTTGTGTGGATGGAATGTTTTATTGCACACATTTTTGCGTGGATAGATTAGTTGTATTGTACACACATTTGTGTGGATAAATTAGATGTATTGTACACATGTTTGTGTGGATGGATTAGTTGTATTGTACACATGTTTGTGTGGATGGATTTGTTGTATTTTACATATGCTTGTGTGGATGGATTAGTTGTACACATGTTTGTGTGGATGAATTAGTTGTATTGTACACATGTTTGTGTGGATGGAATGTTGTATTGTACACATTTTTGCGTGGATGGATTAGTTGTATTGTACACATGTTTGTGTGGATGGATTAGTTGTATTGTACACATTTTTGTGTGGATGGATTCGTTGTATTTTACATATGTTTGTGAGGATGGATTAGTTGTAATGTACATATTATTGTGTGGATGGATTAGTTGTACACATGTTTGTGTGGATGAATTAGTTGTATTGTACACATGTTTGTGTGGATGGAATGTTGTATTGTACACATTTTTGAGTGGATGGATTAGTTGTATTGTACACATGTTTGTGTGGATGGATTAGTTGTATTGTACACATTTTTGTGTGGATGGATTAGTTGTATTGTACACATGTTTGTGTGGATGGATTCGTTGTATTTTACATATGTTTGTGTGGATGGATTAGTTGTAATGTACACATTTTTGTGTGGATGGATTAGTTGTACACATGTTTGTGTGGATGAATTAGTTGTATTGTACACATGTTTGTGTGGATGGAATGTTGTATTGTACACATTTTTGCGTGGATGGATTAGTTGTATTGTACACGTGTTTGTGTGGATGGATTAGTTGTATTGTACACATGTTTGTTAGGATGGATTAGCTATATTGTACACATGTTTGTGTGGATGTTTTAGTTGTATTGTACACATGTTTGTGTGGATGGATTAGTTGTATTGTACACATGTTTGTCTAGATGGATTAGTTGTACTGTACACATTGTTGTGTGGATGGATTAGTTGTTCACCGTAGACTTCCGTCTATATGAGGAAACTGCATTTGCAAAGCGCCGTCGGTAGCAAAAAATAACTTCGAAGCCTAATATTCTGCCATCCTCCCTTTTAGACCAGAAGTATAGACCACACAGATAGACTTATAAAGATGGACTACAATATGGGACACAAAGAAATGCGAATACCACCGCAGGCTACCACTCACGGCTTTACAGTCTTCCTTGGCCTACTGGGACGTCCCACTTCGCACACTAGTAATTATATTTTATTGTGATAGTTAAAATGTTAGTTTGGCATCTCGCTTTCGGACAATACTCGGGACAGAAGGTTGTGGACAGGCATAATTACCAACCCCACACTTAGCAAGGTATTTTGAATCTATGCACCCAATGTTCTTTTCCTAAAGTAGCCACTCAGTATGCAATGAATCTGCCAGCGATTGGAACCGATGTATCATCGACGTGTGGCTGCTGGAGTTGCACACCAATTAGCTGACACCGTGTTGAACATGGCAGGCAGCTGCACCGAATAATTGAGGGCCAGATAACAAGCTATCTTAATTACAATGATAAAGCGTATGTGTGGGATTGCAGTGAGAGATTATGTTTTGCTGTGTTATGGGATGAATTCAAGAGTAGAGAAGAAATAAGATAAATGTCTGAGCAACCATATGTGTAAGCAGTTTTAAGACAGAGAGGATGGCGCTATACTGGGCCCATTTTGTTAAGAGATGGACAGAGAATCACCAAATAGGCACTCCATCCATCCATTTATGAAAAACAAAGCAAAAAATCAGCCGCATTCAACCCACTGCTAGCAGTGTCGATTATAATTGTGGTCTGGTTTCTTTGTGTCAATTATGTTGGCTAAGAAATGTTAATTACACCAAGTCTACATGACTAGAGGACTGCAGATCTGCATATTTTTGGTCAAAATAGAGGACTAGATTAACATGGTTAGATGTTAAGCTTTTCAGTAATTTTTTTCTGCCAACAGCGCTTTGCAAATGCAGTTTTTTTTAAAAATATGGATGGTAGTCTACGGTTTCGCTGCCTGAGATTCTGAGTTTAGTGCTTGGTGCAGCCCTGTGAGCCGTGTTTTTCATGTGGAATGCCTTTAGTTTGTGCAGCGGTTGTGTCCTGGTATTCAATATGGTCGGTAGCCGGTTTACTTGTGAGCTGGTGACAAACCCTATGAAGTGGTTCTACGTGTGTATAGCCAACTTATCGTACCCGACACCCGTCTACTACCATCAGCGACAGACTGCATTTCTGGTGGCGACTGTTCGCTTTGGCGCCTCTAGCAGCTGACATATGCATTTACTAAATATGGACCGACCCAATAGCAGTGATGTTCAAACCTCGACTAAGACTAAGACTTGGTCTATAAAATAGTCTCTAGTGATTTCTAAAATATAACAAGGAGAAATCTCTCCACCATTGCCATAACATGCGAAAAAAATGGCGAGTTTCACAACGTGGGAATCACTGCCCAGACCAAAGCACCAACGACATTATAAACCAGTGTTTTCTTGTAGAGCTTTCCGTTCTTTGGTCTCTGTAATGACTTGTCCTAATTGTTGACGTAGACGGCGCGGCTACAAATGGATTGAAACCCAGCCTCAATTATGTGTTAACGCAAACACGCCTGGCTGTTAATTTGATAGGTAAATCAACCATGATGATCAAATACTTATTCAGTAGAAAGCAAATTACCTGAAGTGACTATTCGGAGAAGCAAAAATAATAATAAGTAGATATAATTCAACGTCTTCATCATCATCATCATCATCATCATCATCATCATCATCATCATCATCATCATCATCTTCTTGTTTGTCTTTTTTCTTATTCCCCCACTTTCCCCACTTTTTGCCCTCCTATCTTCTTCTTCTCCTCCTCTTCATTCTCTTCCTCCTCTATCTTCCCCTTGAGGAGTTCCACTTTTTTCTTCTTCTCATACTGTCTTCTCTCCCCCCTTCCTATCCTTTTTCTTATAACCCTCCCCTCTTCCCTATCGTCTGCCCGCCCCTCCACTGTTCTTACCCATATGTGTACGCCACTGACTCCAGTAAAAGCAGTAGCTAGTATTAGACTCCTGACACAAATAGGCGGAGATGGGTGGTACCATATCTCTTCACGTTCAGTTCTCTAAGTTGGCAGGGATCGCTGTAGGCGCCTGCTGTTGCGTGACTATTTTCTTTCATCATCATGAAGCAGGTCCTTTGCAGAACGTCACTCTCATCACGGTCTGCCTGAACGAAACTCGGTCTCTCGCCAGCTCTCCCACCTCCTTACTTTCATATTCAAGGAGTCACTTATATCCTGTGCCCATCTTTCTGTTGGTCGGCCCCTGCCCCTCCTTCCTGCTACCATGCCTTCTGCTATTATTGTTTCAAATCCGCCATGGCGCTTGATATGACCAAACTATTTCAGCTTCCGAAACATATATTATGTTTATTACCCACATTTTTCTTGATATTGAGATCTTTTAAAATGTCAGTATTTCGTCTCTTCTTTGCCCATGGTATTCGGAGAATCTTTCTATAGCATTTCAGCTAAAAAAAAACCCCACATTTTCTTCCTTAAGGACTGGGAGACATTCCACGACTCAAATCTGTATGTTGATACAGTGACGATGCTTGCTTGGAAAATATTAATTTTGATTTCCTTGCTGGTGCTTAACTTTATACTTTTATTGCTGTTTAACAATTTTTATTCGTTTCATAGTCCAGCTGACAGCTAATCAAGCACAGAAACGAAAACAAATGTAGATTGCAGTAAATGTTAAATTCTTTGTCTTCTTCTTCTTTCCTTCCACCATTTATCTCAGCTAGGTGTTTGGTGAGATGTAAGGATCTTTTGTGCGCTTTTTCCAGTGCATTGTACAATGTGGTATTCTTTCTGTTAGGTTGCTCCAGATGATGTCGCTCCTTCTCTTGCGTGGTCTTCCCCTTGATCTGTGTTCATTATATTTCTTTAGCGTGGCTATCTGTGGCAGTTGGTACCAGGGAATTTTCGTCAGGTGGCCAAACCATCTCATTTATTGTTCTTTGTTAAATTCGATGTCACAAAACTACCATTCTCAGCTAATGCGGTATCTGTTGCTACTCAAAAGTTGGAAAATCTGTGCGGTTTCCAGGATTTGTAACTGTTTTATTTTCATCCTTGATGTGTTAATTATACAGACTGCATTCCTGGGAGGAAAAAAAAAAACAACAACAAAAACTACCTTTCCTACACCATTACATACTAGGTGAACATTTTAGGAGGGCCACCTGGACTATTCCACTGCCCACCAGTGGGCCATTATTCATCGCTTGAAGAACACTGCTCAAGGTCATGCGTGAAAAATCTCGTCAATGTTTGTTGCCTTTTTCCTCCTCAGCGAACCTGCTGGGGTCTGGGGCTGTTTATGTTTGACTTCTCCTATACCAGCCCCAGGGAAAGCCAACGCCCTGTCTCAGACTATGAGCCGTACCCGTGACAGTTTATGGCAATATTTGGCTTTCCTGAGTTCCACTGACGTTGTCTGTGAACCGAAAGGAGTGACTCAGTTCCTTGACGAGGCATTTAGTATTGTTTTCTTGGCTGTTTAGTGGGAAATAGTTTTGCTGGCCTCCCGCGTTCCCATTCTGCTTCTGCACTTTCAGTTTGTTTATAACATGTCTTTCGTAGAAAGGAGGTGGACCAGAAAGAGAGAGAGAGAGAGAGAGAGAGAGAGAGAGAGAGAGAGAGAGAGAGAGAGAGAGAGAGAGAGAGAGAGAGAGAGAGAGAGAGAGAGAGAGAAAGAGAGAGAGAGAGATATGGGGGCATTTGTATCCTGTTTTGTGCTTTTTTGTGTGGAAATATTAGGGGACCATTCCTCCTCTCCCATAGCTGCTTTTTCTCAGGTTGTGGGACAAAACTAAAGTCCAGAAGTGGACTGGATGAACAACCATCAACTTCCCCCAGGTAGTTTACAGCCGGTGCACGCGAATGTTATTAGTTTCTTCTTCTTGTTTTGTCGTCTCACTGACGTGGTCTTCTTTGTTTGTCTTGCGCTTCTCGAGTGGCCTTGGTGATGGATTTGTTTATCCTCTTGCAGGTTTCAGCAATTTTTATCAATCGGTTACTATTATTATTATTAGAAAACCTGTCTTATTCCTCTTCATATTATTATTAATAAATTATACTCATCTTCTTCCTCTTCATTTTAGCAGTGGCCAGATGTTTTATGTTTAACTGAGTGTCTGGAGTTAAAATCTACATCAAGGTAGATTGTATAATGAGCCTGGAGAGATAATATCCAGACAGACCTGCAAACACTTGGTGTTACTAATTGGAAAGAGAAGGCTAAAAAGTAGATGAATGGATGCGGGTGATATCTGCAGCAATGAACCTCAAGGGATCGGAATGCTGAAGAAGAAGAAGAAGAAGAAGAAGAAGAAGAAGAAGAAGAAGAAGAAGAAGAAGAAGAAGAAGAAGAAGAAAATAGTTACAGGGAAATATTTGGGGACGAGAAGAAAAGACATCGCCCTTCGAGTGCTGACTGGTCCCCAAAATCTAGCACCTAACGCTAGATGTAGCTAAAGGCGATCAAAAAAGGGCTCTGTACTTACTTATTGATAAGCCACGATGGTGTAGAGGTTAGATGCTCCCCTGCCCGATCCGAAGGGAGTGTGTTCGGGTCCTGACGGGGCCGGCTTTTTTCTAAAAAAAAGGAACCTCAGCTCCCAGGTCCATCCGACCTTGAGTGGGTTCCAGGTACAGTCCGGGGAAGTAAAGGCAGCCGGCGTGATGCTGGCCACACCCACTTTCCACACAGCGTGTCTAGCTCTATTTGCCTAATAAGCCTAAAGGCGTAGAAAAGGGTCCTTTACTCTACTTACTTATTAGGAAAATAAACACAATGCAGGTGGGATTACATCTACCCTGTGGCAATGTTCATCAAGAGAGAACACCCACAAGAGCATTTTATGTAATACCCCACAACAGAAGATAACGCAACAGGGCGGCTAGTAAATTAGTTTTCATTGCTTTCACGGCCCTGAGGGGAATTGTCCTGTTAAGCTGTTGTCTATGGATGGTTGTGTTTGTGTTTTCAGATGTTTACATTAGGCTTTTTTTCCCCTCCTCTATGTTGTTCATGTTTTATGCTGGTATCGGGACAGTCCTAACTTTCACAGTTCGTGGCGACTGGTCATGCTTCAGGCTGAAGGCAACACCACCCCCCACCCCTTTTTTTCCCAGTCCCCACTCCTACGCCGTCTCAAACGTGATACACTAGTTGGACCACGGACCGCCCATATACATACTAGCTCACTTCTGAATAGTCGACCTTTAGTCACCCGACCTTCGCACACTGCTTCGGGGGTGTTCGGCAATGCCGTTGATATCGCGTGTTGTATATTTAAGCCCGTCAGCGCTTTCAACATTACTAAAACATTTAGAAACTGGGTCTAACACACAACTCCCCTAGAGAGTGCTGCAACCTATGTCACGGGCATTCTCTTTCTCGGAAGAAAAACGTAAATGCAAGACAAGCCAGAAAGGAAACAACATAGCGGCAACCCGTAACCTCCTGGACAGCAGACTAGTCTAAAAAAATATATGAATAGAACATGACCTGCTTTGTTTGGGGAGATAATCGTGGAACTGACCCACTAGTTAATCAGTTAATGGCTGTTCCACTTTCACGACAAACTGGTTACACCATAATTTCTCCGATCCTATGCAAGCGAAATCTCACACAATGCCCTTGGCTGTCCCTTGTAAAAATATCTTAAATAGACTGAAAAACCAAATAGCACACACATGCATTAACTGCATAGGGCAGCCCTCAGACATGCCAACATAAACAGTCCGCCTGTAGAATTGCAGTTGATGGAAACGGCAGTTATAACAGACCAGCAGCTGCTTTCGCAATTAATCACAAATACAGTCGAGTCCAGTTAAGTCGAACTCGGATAAGTCGAATTTCGGTTAAGTCGACATGACCAGCTTTGTCCCGGCAATTTTCTCTATTGTGTGTGCTGTCTGGATAAGTAGAAGTTCTGATAAGTGGAAGCAGTTTCTTAGGTCCCTGCGACTTCTA
Organism: Candidula unifasciata; assembly: GCA_905116865.2. Classification (NCBI taxonomy): domain Eukaryota; kingdom Metazoa; phylum Mollusca; class Gastropoda; order Stylommatophora; family Geomitridae; genus Candidula; species Candidula unifasciata. The sequence continues at coordinate 53,362 of CAJHNH020003586.1, read as the reverse complement.
CTTATCCAGACTCGACTGTAATAGGTAAATATAGGTGGCAAAGACAGATTTTTAAAATGTTAGTTGCCCATCCTTTACAGGACGTTGAACAACCACCCACAATATGGTTTAGATGTTTTTTTGTGTGTGAAGAGAGAGAGAGAGAGAGAGAGAGAGAGAAAGAGAGAGACAGAAACATACAGAGAGACAGAAAGAGGGACAGAGAGACAGAGACATACAGAGAGACAGAGAGAGTCACAGAGAGACAGAGACATACATACAGAGAGAGAGAGTCACAGAGAGACAGAGAGAGAGACGGAGACATACATAGAGAGAGAAAGAGAGAGTCACAGAGAGACAGAGAGAGAGTCACGGAGAGACAGAGACATACATAGAGAGAGAGAGAGAGAGAAAGAGAGAGTCATGGAGAGACAGAGATATACAGAGAGAGAGATAGAGAGTCACAGAAAGACAGAGACATACAGAAAGAGAGAGACAGAGACATACAGAGAGAGAGAAAAATAGAGTCATAGAGAGACACAGAGAGAGACATTCATAGAGAGAGAAAGAGAGAGTCACAGAGAGACAGAGTCATACAGAGAGAGAGAGAGAGAGAGAGAGAGAGAGAGAAAGATAGAGTCACAGGGAGACAGAGAGAGACAGGGACATACAGAGAGAGAGCGAGAAAGATAGAGTCACAGAGAGACAGAGACATACACACACACAGAGGGACACAGAGAGAGTCACAGAGAGACAGAGACATGCACACAGAGAGAGTCACAGAGAGACAGAGACACACACACACAGAGAGAGAGAGAGAGAGAGAGAGAGAGAGAGAGAGAGAGAGAGAGAGAGGAAAGTGGTGGGGATGGTGAGACGTGTATTGATTACAATGTAACACACGTAATTCAAACACAGACAAGTTGGGGGAAAATCACTGTAAGGAATCCCCAGTTAGCAAGTGACTAAACACATACTAGACAGCTCCGTTACAATAATTAAAAAAAAAAACAACAACAACGCACAAACGGAGGCAGAGGCCAGCTTGTTAATCCCCTCGCCTAGTTAACCAGGGGTCCTCCCCAGGTGAGCTTAATGATGTGGTCCGTTTGTCACACGTCGGTAATGAGCTATCGATCTGCGTACTTTTGTCCCAAGCAAACATATGTGCGTTCAGCTGTGTTGGTCCACTGGGTGAAGCGTAGAGTGGAACTGTTGCAGGATCCAGGCTTTGTTTTGGGCGGTATATTTTTTTGTTTGGAGTAAAATACGGCTGTTGTCATCATCATTATCATCATCATTGTTTCGTCATCACCATCTTCAGCAGCATCGTCGTCATGATCATTACCCTCACATATCGTCATCTTTGTTTCATTATCACCATCATACCGTCGTCTTCGTTTCGTTGTCGTCATCATAGTAATCACCATCATATCATCATCTTTGTTTCGTCGTCGTCATCATCATCGTTTCATTGTCATCATCATCATCTTCGTTTCATTATCGTCATCACCATCATATCATCATCTTTGTTTCGTCGTCGTCGTCATCATCGTTGCGGTTCACGTGTGAGCTGGTGAAAAACCTTATGTATTAATTCTACGAGTGTGTAGCCTAATTATCGGGCCTGACTACTTCCATGAACTATAAACTGAATTTCTGGTGGCGATTGTCGACTTCGGCGCCTTTAGCAACGGAGATACGCATTTGCTGCGTGCGTATATTTCTGGATAGTTCCGGGACTAGTTGTTTGTTCACCAGTTTTTCAAACGCGACAGTGAGGGACATTTAAATTGGTTCACTCTGACACAGTAACGGAGCAAGTATGGGAAAAGCCGATTGTGGTGATATTTAAACCTCGACTAAGACTAAGGAAGGAATTGGAAAAGAACCTGGATATGTACAAGAACTGCACTGGCAATGGATGCACTGGTATTTTTTGCCCCTCCCCCGCCCATTCCCACAAAACCCTTATATTCCGGTACTTATAGGCACGTTGTACATGAGGAATAGGGGCACATGGTTGGGATTTTAGACAGACCAAAGCAAGTTATTTTTTTTCTACGCATTAGAACAGGAAGGACACAGTCGACTTCGCAGCCACATGTACACACAACTTTTAATCGACGAATCATCCATGTGGACGTGTGAACTGGTACCTGAGACAACAGATCATGTCCTCCAAGACTGTCCCAAATAAAAACATATAAAGGCAAAACTTTTTTCTAAGAGGAACATCAGTGCAAGTCAAACTTTACGGGTCGCTGCGTGAATTACAAAAGACAGTGAAGTTCATACTAGAGACAGCATTGCAGATATAGATAATCTGTTTGAAGCGGACGAAAAGAAGAAGACTCATATCAGTTTCCTAGGCCGTTCCGAATTTAACAGTATTCATTCTGGTATCTCATTTTCCAAACTTCTTGTTCTTATTTGTGTTCTATGGCGTTTCAAATACTTCCTGTTTTTCTGTTCGTTTCCTGCGATCAGGTTACTGTGTGGATTATGTTAGCGGTGGTTTGTGGTTTGAATGTGGTAGCACTTGTGTGGTAGCAATTGTGAGATAGCTGTTGTGTGAAAGCAGTTGTGTGGTAGCAGTTGTGTGGTAGCAGTTGTGTGGTAGCACTTGTGTGGTAGCAGTTGCCCGCAGCATACTGTATTCAGGCGTATCAGGCACATAGTTTTGAAGTTTTAACAAAGGATCAACATCATGGCAACTCATAAGTGCTCTGTTCTTCTTCTAACTCAGGCATGAATCCGAAGAAGCTCAGCACAGTGCACAGGCTCTGTAGCACCGGCGAGGATCCCGAAATAGTTTGTGTAGATTTTGAATTCCAAATTTTGCCCGGGCACCGCCGTTATGCTATTCTTTTTGGTTTCCAACTGCCAAGGGATTTTTTTTTACGTCCGCAACAATACACATGGGCGTCCGATCTCACTACCCAGAGACCAGGAGAATTACTAAAAGTCCAAGTCCACGTAAAAAAATCATAGCCCTTACCAGGGATTGAACCTGGAACCTCTAGCACTCGATGCTGACACCATGCCTCGAGACCACGCAGCCTCCTCGGGTACATAGTAAAAGTAAAGGACTCTTTTCCTGAGGGCGTATTGGGCATCTCAGGCTGTGTCTATATTTTATAGACCAATCGGCATTCAGTGGGTAATGTATTCAGCATCACGCCGGCCACCTTGACTTTCCAAGACTTGTAGCTGGTCCATGCAAACCACCAGTCGCGAAAATCGAACCCCTAGCACGTCTAAGGTTGCGAGATCCGCCCAATAACATTTGAAGTGCAGTGCCGTATTAACACGGTTGCTGTGTCTCTGTTGTCTTTTGTGTCGTATTTGTTATGGACTCACAGAGCATGTTGGGAAAGGTGGAGACAGGTATGCTCCGGGCAGAGTGGAAGTTATCGCTTCAGAGGTCCCGGGTAGATAGTGTCCTTTGCATATTTTCTTCAAATTATGCTGATTTGTCGGCTCTGTGGCTGAGTCGACGCGAACGCTTCGTAATGCCAGGATGCCGGGTTCGATCCCGGCTGCGGGCCATGTGCCTTGCGTTGGTTTTGACAGTGATATCAAGAAAGCCGACCGTCCAGTAAGCAATGGCAAACTCTTCTTCTTCTTCTTTTGTCAAAATCTGCTTGTGCCGCTAGGCGTCGCAGTCTATCAGATGATCGGCAACCGAGCCAGGGCGCGTTCAGTCGCTTTATATGCCGTGATGTTATGAAGTCTCAAGTTGTCCGTGACTCCTTCAATCCATCTTCTTCTTGGTCTTCCCCTGCCTCTTGGTGTTTCGATTTTTAATGGTAAACTACTGGACGTAAATTTGCTTAGAAAAACCACACAACAGCCACAACAGCCAGGGGCTGTTGGGGTTAGTTCTGCAACATCCTGTAAAGGATACGCAACTAACCTATGCTGATTTAATAAAAAGCGAGCAGGCAGATGGACTAGATAAGCTACAGATTGTGAGAAGCCTTTGGGGAGCGAGTGAACAGTGCGGAAGCTCTATGTTGGTGTGATGGGAAATGAGCAGGCAGACATACTGGCAGGTTCTGCACTATTTGGGGGTGAATTGATGTATGACAAGCTAGATGTGAGCACCATTTGGGGGGTGAGTGAACAGTGCGGTTTGAGGAGAATGGCGCTGCGAGGAGTTACCAGGGGATCTGACCGACGCTCAACACTCAAGGGAAAGGTGAGACAGATGTACAGGCAGTTGCTGGTACCAGAAAAGTTGGAACTCTTCGTTTTCTGCTGAATATAGAGACGGATCGCTTATGGGAGTGCCCCGACTGCTGTGGTGTCGATTCCTTATTCAACATTCGTTGCCGGGATGTGCTTCTCTCACTTTCGCCTGCTGTTCACGCCCAAGATTAATCCGTGTTTTGTTGTCTCACCGTTACGCCACCACATTCCTGATTATACATGAAGTCCAGATTCTCAGTCTATATATCAGTGATTCCCAAACTGTGCGCCGCGGTGCCCGGGGAAGCTGCGACTTTTTTACAGGGGCGCCGCGAAATATTCGAAGATATACGAGTTTTATTTGTTTATGGTCTCTTACGTACGAATAATCATACTTTTACTTGGTTAGGGCGCCGTGGAAAGGTTTTAATTGAAAAAAAAAGGCGCCGCGACTAAGACAAGTTTGGGAAACACTGGTATACACACCGCATTCACGATGTCTGGCATCTAATCTATCCGTTGCGTTGAGAAAGGAAGGAATTGGGAGAAAGTATAGAGATAGTGAACAAGTCAGATGCAGCGAATTGGAAATAATAAAATGGGATAAGATATACGGATAGACTAAGGTAGAAAGGAAGAGAGATGTCACGGGGAATTTGATCAGCTTAAGTGATTTCTCGGATACATTCCATATGTCTTGTTTGTTTTACTGTGCCGTCTTCGAAGTGGAGGTTACCAGCTGTGCTTCCACTGCTGTCTTTAGGTTGGAATAAAGCGTTGTGAGACGGCAAAATGTTTTACGGTGCGACTTTCTCACTGTTGTTGGAAAGCCTCGAGAACTGTCTTGTTTTAAACTGTCTGCCGCGGTGATCGAATTCCGGTACTTGAGAGTTATGAAACGCGTATAAAATGTTCTTATTTTTTATCGTCCCTGCGAGGGAGCTGTCGTGCTGTAGCGGCTAGACGCACGTCTGTGGATCCGAAGGTAATGGGTTCAGACTTTTTTTTTCCTTTTCAAAAAAAAAAAAAAAACCTTGGCTCCCAGGTGGCCGTGCTCTTCACAGATGTCTATCACAGATTCTTTCACATGTGTTTATCACAGGTGTCTATCACAGATGTCTATCCTAGGTGTTTATCACAGGTGTTTATCACAGATGTCTATCACAGATGTCTATTACAGGTGTCTATCACAGATGTCTATCCTAGGTGTTTATCACAGGTGTCTATCACAGATCTCTATCACAGATGTTTATCACAGATGTCTATCCTAGGTGTTTATCACAGGTTTTTATCACAGATGTCTATCACAGATGTCTATCACAGATGTCTATCACAGATGTCTATCACAGATGTCTATCACAGATGTCTATCACAGGTGTCTATCACAGGTGTCTATCACAGATGTCTATCACAGGTGTCTATCACAGATGTCTATCACAGATGTCTATCACAGATGTCTATCACATGTGTTTATCACAGGTGTCTATCACGGATGTCTATCACGGATGTCTATCACGGATGTCTATCACAGGTATCTATCACAGGTGTCTATCACAGGTGTCTATCACAGATGTCTATCACAGGTATCTATCACAGGTATCTATCACAGATATCCATCACAGGTATCTATCACAGGTATCTATCACAGATGTCTATCACGGATGTCTATCACAGGTATCTATCACAGGTATCTATCACAGGTGTCTATCACAGATGTCTATCACAGGTGTCTACAACAGATGTCTATCACAGGTGTCTATCACGAATGTCTATCACAGGTGTCTATCACAGATGTCTATCACAGGTATCTATCACAGGTATCTATCACAGGTGTCTATCACAGGTATCTATCACAGGTGTCTATCACAGATGTCTATCACGGATGTCTATCACAGGTGTCTATCACGGATGTCTATCACATGTGTTTATCACAGATGTCTATCACGGATGTCTATCACAGATGTCTATCACAGATGTCTTTTACGGATGTCTATCACAGGTATCTATCACAGGTATCTATCACAGGTGTCTATCACAGGTATCTATCACAGGTGTCTATCACAGGTATCTATCACAGGTGTCTATCACGGATGTCTATCACAGGTGTCTATCACAGATGTCTATCACAGGTGTCTATCACAGATGTCTATCACGGATGTCTATCACAGGTGTCTATCACGGATGTCTATCACATGTGTTTATCACAGGTGTCTATCACAGATGTCTATCACAGGTGTTTATCACAGGTGTCTATCACAGATGTCTTTCACAGGTGTCTATCACAGATGTCTATCACAGATGTCTGTCACAGATGTCTATCACATTTGTCTATCACAGATGTCTGTCACAGGTATCTATCACAGATGTCTATCACAGGTATCTATCACAGGTGTCTATCACAGGTGTCTATTACGGATGTCTATCACAGGTGTCTATTACAGGTGTCTATTATGGATTTCTATCACAGATGTCTATCACAGGTATCTATCACAGGTGTCTATCACGGATGTCTATCACATGTGTCTATCACAGATGTCTATCACAGGTGTCTATCACAGGTGTCTATCACAGATGTCTATCACGGATGTCTATCACAGGTGTCTATCACGAATGTCTATCACATGTGTTTATCACAGGTGTCTATCACAGATGTCTATAACAGGTGTTTATCACAGGTGTCTATCACAGATGTCTTTCACAGGTGTCTATCACAGATGTCTATCACAGATGTCTGTCACAGATGTCTATCACATTTGTCTATCACAAATGTCTGTCACAGGTATCTATCAGAGATGTCTATCACAGGTATCTATCACAGGTGTCTATCACAGGTGTCTATTACGGATGTCTATCACAGGTGTCTATTACAGGTGTCTATTACGGATTTCTATCACAGATGTCTATCACAGGTATCTATCACAGGTGTCTATCACAGATGTCTACCACAAATAACATGTAATTAACATCATAGCACACGGGTCATTCCCATGAGCGTTCCGTCCTCATCGTCAGCAGAGACCCAATTCCAATGGTTAGCAGTATGACTGTATATCCGTTTGTCTGTTCCCCTCAGTGTTGAGTGTCGGTCAAATCCCTGGGCCGCTCTTCGCTGCATCATTATCTTTGAACCAGGATGACCTCTGGGTACCTCCGCACAGCTCACTGTCAGTGTAATATCAATATGATTATTCTGTGTACCTCCGCACAGCTCACTGTCAGTGTAATATCAATATGATTATTCTGTGTACCTCCGCACAGCTCACTGTCAGTGTAATATCAATATGATTATTCAGAGGAAAGGTAAGACCGAATGTTTTGACCAAAGTCTTTATCAACAAATAGAAGAACGGAAATCAAGAGTCAACAAGGAACAAAATATCACACGGGCTGTTGATCCCTATGGTGAAATAAAGTTATCTTATTTAAGGCACCTTGTTCGTGCCAGTGAAAACATGGATGGGCACACAATGCTAGACTTAAATTTATTTTTTGTATAAACCAGTTCTGAATGAGTGATGTTCCCAGCCACCATATGTGTCGCCTTTACTTCCCAGGAGATAATAACCTGGTAACTATTTATGTCTGGGTCGAACTGGGAGCCAAGGTAGTTTAGAAGAAAGAAAAAAAACAGCCTTCGATGCGGATTTAAACCCTGACCCTCGGGCGGTAGACAAATTTCTAGCTATCGCGGTTTTCCTATATAAGCCATCCCATTTAAGCTATAACAAATAATGCTTTTTCATTCCGCACCCCCCCCCCCTTTTTTTTTCCCCCGCTTCCAACCCAAAAGTGTCACCTGAAGGTTTGACACCACATTCTCAGATGTCAGTCCAAGAGAAACAAATCCCAGATACCCTGTTTAACTTTATAAAGTACTTATAATTGGGGTTCAGCTAACGGTTACACTATTACTTTAATCCAGCCCGCGTTAAAGATTGGAGTCATGAACTTGTTATAGTATATGTAAAGTTTAGGCAAGACATTCATAGTTGAATAAAAATGCCAGGCTGATAGATAACAGCCAACACCCCCAGCGGAATAAAATAGGTAGGAAAGAAACATAATATCTTAACGCCACATACAGACAGCGGCGGTAGCGAAGTGGTTAGTCGATGGCCTGCCGACCCTAATGTTTTGGGTTGGAATCTGCGTCGTGCGAATGTTTCTTCTTCTTCTTCTTTTTTAAAAGTATCCAGAAACCATGAGTTGCCAACCCTTTGGCTTGGTACTATGGATATCGCAACCCTTTGGCCTGGATCCCATGATAGATACAGTAAATCTGGGAGAAATGTGTCTTTTCTGCCTACCCCGGGCGTGAACCCGGACCGCAAGGATTTCGTCACCCAGTCGCCGCAAAGTCGGGTTTATCCAACTACGCTAGCGAGTCTAGACAAAGACATAGATAGGAGGGATTTTCATTTATGTGAGATGGATACAAACAGTTTATATTTAACACTTAGTACAGATAGTTTAGAAGAAATAGTTAGACCCCATCTTCAGAACTGACATTGCCTGCCGTGACAGCCAAGCCTGAAATGGGTAGCGGGTAGTGTCTGCGGAAGTAAAAGCTGGCAGTGTGAAGTCAGTCAAATCAGTCATCAAGTGTCGATTGACTTTAAAAACCGTTCTCACTCGACTGCTGACTAAATATAGAAACAAAAACAAATGTTAAATCCGATGTCAGGTTGGGTTGACCTGAGAGTCAAGGTTGTTTAAAAAAAAAAGTCTGGCTCCGTCAGGACGCGAACCCACGACCTAACGATCCGCAGGCGGGCGTCTAGCCGCCAACGCAACGACGACTCCCCGCCTCTCTTAGTAGCCTGTCCTTATTTGAAATTGTGTATTTGTGTGGTTTTGTTTGATTTATATATGTGCTGCTGAAGGCTTAGTAGTCGCAACGTTTACTTTCTTTTGTGTTTGTTGTGTTGTAAAGCTCACTGATCTACTTGTCGCTCGGTTAATTATCTTTCCGTGATAGTTGTCTGAATTAGAAGCGGCTTCCCGTCAACTACAAGGGGTACAGGGAACATTGTGACATCCTCCCATTACTTTGTGAGGAAATACTGATTGATACATTGTTTCATACTGGTCTTCCAGAATTAGCCACCGTTGCTGCACGTCTAATCCAGAGCTTTCAAAACTGTGTGTCGTGGCACACAAAGTGTATGTAGGATGTAATGAGGAGATGTATCGCGCGAACCTAAAGCTAAGTCCCTGTCTCCGATAAAGTAAAGTAATTAAAGAAAAGGACCCTTTTCCACGCCCTTAGGTGTATAGGGCATATAGGGCTAGACTTATATTTTATAGACCAATCGGCACAAGATGGGCGCTGTGGTCAGCACCACGCCGGCCGCCTTTACTTCCCGGGACTGAACTCAAGGCTGGATCGACCTGGGAGTTAAGGTCATTTGTGAAAAAATGTTGGCTCCGCCAGGGAGCGAACCCACGACCTTCTGATCCACGGCGAGCGTCTTGCGACTTCCATCTTCTACTAAGGGCTAAGCTACCCTCTGATTTGCTAGTACACTGAATTACTTTGTCTTTGAAATAATGTTGGTTTGAAAAGTGTCTCTAGCAAGAACAGGCTGGAAATCTCAAATCTAATTTATGACTTCCCTATTCCTAGTTAACCATCACAGGAAGATCTGTCTGGAGGGGGGTTTCTTTCTTTTCTACATTGTAGGTGCTTACATTCAACGAGAAAACCAATTAAAATAATTGAACCGTGTTTGTTGCCTTGTGGCGCCCCAGGGCGATACTGTGTCACAGGAATAGCCGGAGTGGGACAGCCCCTGGTTTCCGACTACCAAGAGTGGATTAGACATGGTTATATTGCGACATCCTCAAAACTCCAAAGGGGGACCGCTTTATTTTTTCCGAAAAAGAAGGGGGGGGGGGGGGGGGGGGTTAAATTTCTTCTCCTTCTTCTTGTTTTTGTTCTTGTTCTTCTTCTTCTTCTTCTTCTTCTTCTTCTTCTTCTTCTTCTTCTTCTTCTTCTTCTTCTTCTTCTTCATCTGCGTTTGCCATTAAAGTTATATCTGTTACTGTGTTATTTGAATTGTGGCTTAGAGCTTAGTAAATGTGTTTCACAATATCATAATCTGTGTCGTGCCGTGGCTCGATTTCCACAGCGGATGGTTAAAAAATAAAAATAAAAACGCGTGTTGCGGCATTCGGGCTGTGGTACATGTCGCCCGTGGAAGAGACTGGGGCTGGATAGGATTGCAGAGATTTCATTGCAGCCATTCTTCATTGCGAAGATAACACCTTTCCTCTTTTTTTTCTAGCAGTAATGCAGTCAGTTCCCATTATTGTCTCTGCCCTCCCTCCTTATCCTTGATATCCTTGTGGTTATTATTCTAACGCTTTCTGTCGCGGAGAACATTTCACTGTAATCCTGTTTATTGGTCTTTGTATCTCATGTGCCAGACTCCACCCCTGATAAGTATTTAATTTAATTCTTTGTATTTATAGTCGCCTCTGTGGCTAAGTCAGTACGAACGCTTCGTAATGCCGGGATGCCGGGTTCGATCCCAGCTGCAGGCCATGCTCCTTGCGTTGGTTTCGTCAGTGGTATCAAAGAAGCCGACCGTCCAGTGAGCAATGGCAAACTACTGGACATAAATTTGCCTAGAAAAACCACACAACAGCCAGGAGCTGTTGGGGTGGGTTCTGCAACGTCCTGTAAAGGATACGCAACTAACCTTCTTCTTTGTATTTATGGCGTTCTAGTTTACAGCAGTTAACGATTGAGCTAAAAGACGTATATTTAACAGAGTGGGGCAGTGGAAGATGCGATCCGATCCGATTTTGAGCACACATAAAATCGTTACGTTCTACCAACACATCCCCAAAGCGAGAGCTTTTAGTTATAATTGTGGCTAGGTTATTTGCGCCATATAGAATCGCCTAATATTGCTCGCCACCAAGTAGCCCTAAAAAGGGTCTCTTGCAGTGTTGATGCAAGCAGACACACCCAAATTCCGTCGTGACCGACGACGAGGTCGTATACCAACCAGCCAGTGGACCACCCGGTCGCCGATGCAGAAGAAACCGCATTCTTCTTCTTTGCGTACACCGGCTGTAAACTCTGGTGGAAAGTTCTGGTTGTTCATCCACTTCTGGACTGCAGTCCTGTTCTAGAACCTGAGTGTTGCGTGTGCATCCGTTTGACAGATCTGACACATTTGAGTGTAGACTGTTGGTTCCTTGCCTCTCAAGCAGATGCACTCTGACTTCGAAGGAAGCTCCTAATTAGTCGACTCTTACGACAGGCTTTTGGGCAGGCAGTGGGTCTTTTCTTGTTTACCCTATAATAGGGCCCCGGAACCCACACGGGGGGAAACACTAATAATTCCGATTTATAAATTTCCTGGCTGCTTCATATGACAACTCTAAAACGGCGAGATTTCTGTGACAGACCGGGTCAGGCACATCGAGACAGAAGTCACGCGGTTTTGAAACCTTCTACTCTGCTCATAGGCTTGCTGAACTTATAGGCATGAATCACCATACTGGATCTTCATTCACCAATATATGTCTGTAGGTTTCACTTCTTTGTTGTTGTTGGTGCATGTCAGAAGTGGGGCGGGCTTCTGTCAACTGTCGTTATGACGTCACTATGTTCGTACGTACCTTGATATGCGGGCTTAACACTCTTGACATCCTTGACAACAGTATTGACATGTTACGGGACGAATGGCTTGATTGTTGTAATTTGATAACACTTTCAAGGTTTTCATTTGAAATCTCTTGGCAAAATGCTCTATGAGAAATGCTTTATCTTGACAGTTGAACATGCCTGTGAGTTGCCTGGTGTAGCACCAGTTAAACTGGCTTGTTGCTGTATTTTTTCCCTCTCTAGGATTGTAGCTTGAGAGAGCAAGTCCAAGAAACCCCATTCAACCTTATAACTCACTGATTGATGACACCCTTCAGTTACGAGGTAGCCTGGTGTACACTGTGACCCATGGGGTCATTTCAATGGTTGGAGAGGCATTACGCCCGCATTCAATAGTTGTGCGTTCGAGCTGTATCATGGACATGGCTAGTCAAGACACCTTTTTTGTTAGGGGTGCCTGTTTAGTCATGCGTTTTAGTAAATTGCTGTGGTCACTAAGAACATAGGAAATGGAAAACAATCGTCACCATGCCGGGAATCGAGCCTGTCACCTCCACTTGACGAAAGCGCCTCGCTGCAGAAACAAGTGTGCTAAGATACATAACTTACTAGGCACCCCTTGAAAAAAACGTCTTTACTAGTGTGTCCCGCTATCTTCTTCCTTCATTCTCTGAGCTAAGATACATAACTTACTAGGCACCCCTTGAAAAAAACGTCTTTACTAGTGTGTCCCGCTATCTTCTTCCTTCATTCTCTGAGTGCTCATCAATATATATCCGTTTGTTTTATATATATATATATATATATATATATATATATATATATATATATATATATATATATATATATATATACGGTTTTTGTACGTTTACCGAACCCTAACCCTAAATCTAACCTTAACTAAAACTAAACACTAAATCTACCACATCCTGAAATATTTGACTGTCCCGTGACCTGTGGATTTCCCCTGTTTGTGATCGGCTTATAAGAAAGTACCCAAAGAAGTTATACTTTGGCTTCCTTAACGTCCGGATCTTCTCTTCTGTTCAGGATGTGCCCTTTGACTTATAACTAATACAAGTGGTTGTTCAGACATTCCTGATGTTTCCTCTCCTTCGTCTTTCTTCAATTCGGAACCTACCAGAAGAACGTTACAGAGACACACATACATGACTGCATGTGGGTTCGCCTGTATCGTACGCGTTGCTGTATGTGCTATTAAATGGATATCCTCCCAGTCTCCCTTCACCCCACCAACTGGTTTTGTGTTTTTCCCACGTCAGTGAGTCAGTTGCAGTCTTCACAGTGGAGAGAGGCATGCTCCGTGCAGAGTGGCAAGCATCGCTTCAGAATCCCCAGGTAGATAGCGTTCTTAGGATATTTACTCTAGGTATTGTTGGTGTGTTGCAAAACGTGCAGGCAGATAAACTGGCCGGTTCTGATGCACTTGGTTGTGAATTGTTGTATGACAAGCTAGATGTTGTGAGGGTCCTTTGGGAGCGAGTGAAAAGTGTAGAGACACAAATAGATCCTTCCGGTCTAAAGAGAATGGCGCTGCGGGGAGTTACCATGGAATCTGGCCGACGCTGAAAAGTCAAGGGAAAGGTGAGATAGTTTTTCAATCAGACTGTTACTGGTACCAATAGAATTGCAGCTCTTCGCCTGCTGCTGAAAAAGGAGACGGAGCGCTTGTGCGAGTGTCCCGGGTGCTATGATGTCGATTCTAAGTTCAACATTCAACAGTGAATGTCACTGTAACAAATTCTCCAACACGCGCTTGTCACAGATCTTGTTGTTGTACACTCAATCAGACTGCTGTTTGTCCGTATTTTGGTGTTGTCCCCTCACTGCTTCTTGCTGTCCGGCTTTCATCTTTCCCCTTCGGTCTGGCTTTTTAGAGGTGTCTTTCTTTTATTCTTGCTGACTTATTTTCGTGTTTCCATTTCAGTATGGTTTTTATGACAGTCTTATGGCTGTTATACACGTGGCCGAAATATTTCAGTAAGTTAGTTATTCTGACATCTTGAAAGATCTGAACATCAAGGAAGATTGGCTAATAAACAGCATCCTGTTTCGGGTCAGTAGAAAATTATAGCAGAAGGTATGGTACTAGGAAGGAGGGGCAGGGGCTGACCGACACGAAGATGGGCACAGGATATAAGTGACTCCTTGAGTATTAAAGTACATGAGGCGGGAGAACTGGCGAGAGACCGAGTTTTTTTTCAAACAGACTGATGAAAGCGACGTTCTGCAAAGGGCCTCCTACGTGATGATAATGATTTATTCTTTCCTTTTGAGCCCACCTTGAGGTCTTATATGTTTATACGAGGCAGAGGCAGACCAAGAGAAATGATGGTGGATGGCCTAAGACAGGGACATGGAGGAATATCGTCAGTGGAATTGATCCAGAGCACCAAAGACCGAGATCTGTAGAGACGCATGGACGCCTACGCCAGCTGGCAAGGCGCTTGAAGATGATAATGTTCATCAGTCCCTGATGATGGTTCTTCGCAAAGTCTCTGCTGGTATTCTGCGTTTTAATTTCTGTTTTGGGTGTCCATATGAGGGCTTGATGGGAGAGTCTTAGTCTGTATCTGTCGTCTCGATACAGGGCGCAGTTTTTCGTGAATTTAAAGCCCCACTCAGACTGTAGTCGGGAGCCTTTATATAACCTAACGGTTGAACGGGGTTTCTGGGACCTCTCCCCGGGTGATCCTCATCCGCATGCTGACACTTTGCGTCACCGGGTGTTTATCGCTCGGTGGATGTCCTGGTGGGGTTGAATCTCATTATTAATTCATTCATTCATTCATTCATTCATTCGAGTCTAGTCCTATTGATTTTGAGTGCAGTTCGGGCATATTTTAGTTCATCATCATCATCATCATTTCTCTTTATGCCTAGTGGTACATGAGGCTTTAGAAAGGACTTTCGGTGCTTTGTTGTCCTGTACAATCTTCAATGCAGTTTTCCATGTCTGAGATGCCGCACTCAAGTCAATTTACATATTTCAGTTGCCGTCGTTTTATTTTTTTTCAGGAATTATTGTTTTCATCCCCAGTCTCTACAGGACCTCTGTATTCGATTGCTTTAATTTTTTTAAATTTCCATAAATGAAACACAACTGCAGGAAATGATAGATATAATTGTAAGGACAATAGCCTTAGTTTGAACAGCAGAAAAACAGAACTGATAGTAATTACAAAGAAAACTGGTCCTCCAGAATGCAGCATCGAAGTAGTGTGGACAAACTTCAAGTCAGGTGATAATGTTCAAGTACTTGGATATTCTGATAACATCACATGGACAATTTATCAGGGAAGTTGAATATCGAATAGCTCAAGTAAAGGGAGCATTTTACAAAATGAAGAACATTTTATGCAACTTTCTTTGTCAGTTGAGACGAGAAAGAGAATTCTTAAAAGTTATATAAATCCTAAATTGGTATACGGATGTGAATCATGGACAGTTAGTAAATTAGTGAAAACTTATTTAGAAGCTACGGAGATGTGGTTTTATAAATTAATGATGAGAATACCCTTGACAGATAAACACAAGTAACGAAGACGTCTTGGGAAACAAAAACGACTCCCGAAGAAAACTGATTGCCCACACCAGAAAGAGACAATCTACAATCTTTGGTCATGTGATGAGAAGGAGAAACCTGGAGTACATTGTGACGGTAAGACAATTGGAGGGGAGGATAGGCAGAGGGAGACTAAAAGAACAAATGCTGGACAGTTTGACATCATGGCATGGAAAGTCATCTGTGTCAGAGTTGATTGAAAGTACACAAGACAACATAAGGTTGCGGATAGACATGACTGCCAACGCCACACGGCATGGGCTTGAAGAAGAAGAAATACAACATATTCTTCTGTCCATACATACAAGTATAGACACGTTGGCTGTTGCTGCACCTGCACAGCCAACATATCTAAGTATTATTTGCATATCTGCCTTTATTTTCGTGGTATTACCCTTTAGGGTGTAGTAGTGCGTTTCTAACTTGAATTTAATTCTTGCCTAAGTGCACACACATGTAGCTTTAATACCCACATGCTCAAACAAGGCCAGTGGGATCAACTCTTGCATCTGCACTGCCATGGGCGTTTTTTTCTAAAGCTCGACCACCGTTTCGGTTTCTTGCCAACATACAAATGTATATTGTATGTACTGTAAGTCTAGTTTTCTTCTTCTTCTTCTCCTCCTGTTTCGTCTCCACTTTCTCTTCTCCTTCTCCCAAATAAAGCATAGACCCTCGACTCTGTTTTCTGATTCATGCACTATCGTTTGCATGTATGCTAAAGCTCTGCCACGTTTGCTGCCACACGCAAGCATGACAATCTATACATAGATTGCTTACCGTATCAAAGAGTCAGCTGATGACCACTTGAACGCGTACAGAATGAAGCGGGTAATTCTGGTATGTACAAGAGACACTCTGGTAGTATGTTTGCGATACATATTTGCACTGCCTACTATTGCAGATAGGCTCACTGTTCTGCAAGCAAAGTCATATCGCAGACTAGCTACAGACAAGAAGCACCTCCTGCGTGAAGCCCTGTGCAGAGCTAAGGGTCACAGACTGAAAAGAGGATGTCATATCGCAGAGTAGCTGCAGACAAGAAGCACCTCCTGCGTGAAGCCCTGTTCAGAGCTAAGAGTCACAGACTGAAAAGAGGAAGATCTTGGATGGCGCAGGCTGAAAATACAACTAGATATGTGTGCAGGCTTAATAAATTTGGGCGAGGAGAGAAGTGGGTCAATGTGTCCGAGCAAGTTTCAGACTTGTGTAGGGTTCTTATCACTTTAGTTCGTAAGAGCAATTATTGGCCAGCTGTTGCTGCAAATGATTCATGACAATTCCCGCCAAGGCGATGGCTCTGTGTTCAGGGGCAGACAAAGTGAAGGGGGTTTATAGCAAAAAAGAATGGACGTTGCTTAGTGCAACAAAGTCTGGCATATAATATCACAAGTTTAGTTTGAGAATGGAGGTGGAGGCAGGCACTGCTGCCTTTCGCTGGTCTGAGAATCAGCAGTACATACATGCCGTGATTGGAACTAACACACAGAGCATGTTAAGAAAGGTGGAAACGGCATGCGTCGTGCAGAGTGGCAAGATTCACTTCAGAAGTCCCGGGTAGTTAGTATTCTTTGGATATTTTCTCCATGTTATGCCAGTATGTTGGAAAATGATCAGGCAGATATACTGACCGGTTCTGCTCCACTTAATGGAGAATTGACCTATGGCAGGCTAGATGTTGTGAGGGACATTTTGGAGCGTATGAACATTACAAAGGCACAAATAGATCATTACCGTCTGAGAAGAATGAAGCTACGAGGAGTTGCCAGGTTTTCTGGCCGACACTTAACGGAAAGTTAAGGCGGATATACAGTCAGACTGGTGCTATTGGAATTGGAACTTTTCGTTGCTGTTGAAGATGGGGAGAGAGCATTTGTGGCTGTGTCCCGAGTGCTATGATGTCGATTCTTCATTCAACATTCAACAGATATGGGAAACTATTCTTCTTCTTCTTCTTTTCTTCTTCTTCTTCTTCTTCTTCTTCTTCTTCTTCTTTTTCTTCTTCTTCTTCTTCTTCTTCTTCTTCTTCTTCTTCTTCTTCTTCTTCTTCTTCTTCTTCCTTTTCTCCATCTTCCAAATGGATTATAGCCCTTTAATTCTGTTTATGACCAGTTAGACTTTACAGCTACAGTTTTATGCAAGTTGAGGTTTCATGAGGCAGCCCCCTTAACCCCCTTTCTCCTGGTCGACTTTTCGCTAATTAGGTCACACTGTTATCGTCTTTAACCTCCCCTAGGGACTCCACCATGTTTTGTGTTAAAACCGTGTATACACAGGTGACGTTTTCCCCGCTGTACCCAAACAACTCCTATAGGTGGATGCAATGAGTTTTTTTTTACAATTACATTTACCCTCTTTTCTCTTTTTCCTCTCACCTCATTCGGATGTCGTACTGTTTTTTTTTTTTTTAGCAACAGCAAATCAAAGACGGAGAATACTGACAGTGAGTGGGAAAAAAACAATTAGGGGCAAAACATACAGACACTAATCCTAAAGGGTTGCCACAGACAGAATCTGACAAGCTGTTTTTTTGGGCAAGTTAATCCGAGGGGTGTTAACTCCCGGCTTTTTTTTTAGAAGCAGACTGTGTGCGTGCACATTTGTGTGTATGCGCGCTAGCGCTTGCATGTATGTGTCTGTTTTTGTGTGTGTTGAAATAGGCTTACATTAAAATAAAAATAAAAATAAAGCAATTGACTATAATATGGGAAGGATGATAAAACAGAAGGGGGAGATTTAAAAAAAAGAGGATGTAGAGATAGTCGGGAAGGAGAAGATAATTAAGAAGAAACCAAGTTCCAAAGAATTGTTAGTTTGGATATAGGTACTTTTCTCGGTTCTTCCCCCACCACCCCTTTTGGGGGACTGAGATTTCTTTGGGAATTTCCGGGAAAGTCTAGTACTGTAGGGGTGTTAGCATGTGAAATGAATACCGACTAACACTAACCCTATCACCCCCCCCCCCCCATTTTTATATACATTTGGAATTTCCCAGGAATTCCCCTCTTAATCTCGGAGCTCCTGAGATGGTATGAAATAAAAGAAAAGGACCTAGTCTCCCCCCCCCCCTCCCTTCCATACTAGCAATATGTAACAATTTAACATAATTCAGTCGGCGCTGTAACATGAGGCCCACATCTGTTTTAGAGAGCTGACTTACGACAGTGCACAGAGCCACACCCTTCCCAAGGTAGTCCTGGTAACTGGTGGTGCGAATCCCCGGGCAAAACACAATGGATCTAGAGGAGCCAACCTCGATTAAAAAACCTGGTGCACTACACCGTACTGCCCCCTGTGGGAGGGAAGGAGCTGGAGGGGAGCTGAACAGTTTTAGGAGTGGAAACAAGTATGCTAACCCCCTGAATACCGGAAAATATCGTGTAGGCACAGGGACTCAGGACGTGACGATCCAGTTGCCCCAACTACTCATGCTTAGGCCATGCTTAGAGCCCCGAAGAGCTCAGCGAAACCTGGTGGCGGGAAATAAGCACACTTTGAGCCCCACCTTAGCTACGTGTCAAAGGGGAAAGCAGAAACACAATCCACATTTTCCTAAGAACTGATACAGCGCACTTCTGGCTGCTGTCCGGGAAGGGAGGTAATCCACAGGCACACCAGCACCACACACACAAAAAAACAACGACAGTGCATATTGTTGGTTACCTGCTTCTCAGACAGATGCACTCCGATTTCGAAGGAAGCCCCAAATAGTCGACTCTTACGACATGCTAGTTGGGGAGGCAGTGGGTCTATTCTTGTTTTACCCACAGTGGGGTTCCGGAACCCACACAAGGAGTTACGACTTTTGAAACGCACTATAGGTAATCGCCGTATTTAATTGTCTCTCCTCCACGTTCTCAGGCTGTACCACGGCCATCTTTAGCTATAAATAGGCCAACTGGGTCAACGGGGATTCCCGTTCTTGTGCAAGAATTGAGTCCCTCTGTGTTAACAGTTTTTTATTGAGGAGATGTATACACAAATTAAACTACTGTTTCAGTTATTTTCTACATAGTTTATAGAACTATACGTCATTTTTAAGGTAAATAAGTGTGCCGTATAAATATAACAATAAAGGCTCTTACAAACAAACAAAAATGCTTTTGCTACAGTCAACATGAACATAAACATCAATAACGTTTAGATGAAAACTAAAAGTTGTTCCAGCAAAAGTAAAGAAATATCAGTGCTAACTCTTTGATTCTGAGAGGGTATTCTTGCATCAGAGGAGCTGATGTGCCAGTCGAACCACTGTGTCGACGGTTGGTACAGTTATCACGCTTGTGATTACTGCGGGGTGTGCTCTCATATATCTCATCTGAGATAATTGGAGTAAGGGGTTCCAGCAATGTAGATCCAGTCCCTTTTGAAGATTTCTGCTTCTTACTCTATCTTTTCCTTTTAGGCTTAAGAATGGTAGTAAATGGGGCCAGCAATGTAGATCCGGTCATCCCTACAGAAAAGTTCTTCTTAATGTCAGCTCTGTCCCTATTAGGAATAAGAGGGGTGAGGCAAGGTCTTGGGTGGTCTATTACTTCATCCCTTGATGAAGTACCGTTTGGCAGAATAGTACACACCTCTCCATTGAGAGAGTGAGTCCCAGACCTTTCTACCAGAGTGTCAGTATGGGAGTTGTCAGTTCCCTCAACTACCCTAATAGTGTTCTCACCGTTCCCTGTGTCTAACTGCAGTTCTCTCTTCGTCTGCCTAAGTGGCCGATAGTTACGCAGCTTTTCTTGAAAACGCCTCATTCTTTCAACAGCTGCCTCCTCTTCGAGTCGCAACTGTCTAGCATCTTCTTCTTCTTCAAGTTGCCGCATTCTCTCTTCTTCTTCCTTCTCCGCTGCATGACGTGCATCGAGTCATATTCTTCTTTCTCCAACTGGCGCTTCTTCTCTGCAGCATTACGGGCACTCATGTAAACGAAAGTATCCATATGGCCTTTAACAAATGATTCTTACTGTACTCCCACTCTACCCTCAGCTATCCCGAACTTCCTTACATCTTTTTGGAACTCGGTGCGTAAGTCCATTCTATCTATTAGATCTATCTAGAGATAAATAAAATACTACCCCGAGTCCAGATTAGAAGAATATATCAGAGCAAGGTAAACTGGGCAAAAGAGTAGCCTATGACAGCCGCACAAAGATGTAAATGAATCAAAGTTGCCTACCAGACTGACAGCTTATAGAATATTTTAGCAGCACAGAGGATACACCAATAAATGATATGATGTGATTTTACATTCAGTCACTAAGCATAAGTATCAATGATATGATGTCAACATATAATGCTCTACAATCTATATCAAATTATGAAACATGCAAGCAAATATAATAATCAACATTAAAATTTACTAAATAAACAATAATCAATGGTTATGAAGTGATCAATGATAAGACATGATACTATCCATTTATTTATTTTAGTAAAAAGTTATTTATTACTCTGTAATCTCTCCCCATGTATAAATTACTAATATTAATTTAGACTATACTGGCAGAAGAGTTAAAGTTAAATTTAATAAATTTACTTTCATTAGTCTAGGAGTAATTAGCCCAGTCCAAATCCAGTACGAGCACCCAGTGTGACGTGACGGGTGGTTTTAATGTTTACAATGTTGAGTAGGGATGTTCCTCTCAACACATTCTCTCCACCAGATTAACCGAACTAAAATCTGAGCTATGTTGCTCGCAGACAAAGTCCTGGATATCCAAGAAAACAACCATATTGGCTCGTTAAGTATATTAACATTAGCTGAACTTGGTACCCACAAGAGAAAGCAAGGAATTTTAGATGTCTATCATTATACTAAATGAATTATTAGACAGGGCAAGTGATTCCTCCGTCATCTACCTTCTCCCGGTGTTATTATGAATAATTAAAGAATTATTATATTATTTGAGCCCCCACTAAATGTTATTCTATCCTAACAGTTTAATGAAACAGGTAAGACTGAATACACTTGGAATTTAACAAACGATGTAGTTTAAAACTTGACATACAGCTTTATTTACTACAATTAAATTACCAGTTTGTTGATTTACACAAACAGTGACTGGTTAACGTGATTAGAGTAAGCTTCAGCGAGAAAACAGCTCCGGGGTTTAGAGTGGTATGATGATGGTGGTAGGTTAAGTCAAAATTTGTTAACTTAGCTTATAAGCCTCTGACAGCCGTGAGGAACTGTCAAGCTTGTCCAACTCTTCCTTGCCTGTTTTCTGCCTGTTTCAGCTTATTCTCCACTTCATCCCCACCTCGTTCTCCACCTGGTTCCCACCTCGTTCTCCACCTCGTTCTCCACCTCGTTCCCAGCTGGCCGAGTCTAACACAATGTAGTCTACTTCATGGACTGATCGTCACATGGGCGCTGTAATCATGGAAACAAAACACATACGTGTAGTATCTTGACTTACACTAAGAATACATGTATCAATTAATACAACATATAATAATAAGATATATCCCATCACTCCTCCTCATATTCAACATGCTCTCCAGTCTAGTCTGAAGGTCTTTTGTCTTACATGGACGTCACATATCCTGACTTCCCTCTTCATGCTATGTCATGATAGTTGACTTTCTAAGTCTGTTGTCCGTCATCATTCAGACTTCCAACTTGCTGACATTGATATTACATGACCACGTGGAGCAGGTTATGTGCTGAAAACTCAAACAGTTTATATGTGCACGCTGTCCTGAATATTATCTTTCAGTGACAGTAAATACTGTACACCCATCATTCTTCCCCTGGGGTTATAAATCCCCTGTTTAGGTGAACACCTTAAGTGAGCACATGGTGGGCACACAAAACGTAACAGCATCCCTGCACATATGGGCATGATTTCCCACAGTCCAAACTCACACTTTGGGTTATCATGGAAACAATATAATTACATTTCATTATAGCAAATGTCATTGTTCACATCTTATTTTATACACATGAAAACATACACTGAAAAACATGTGACACAAACATACAAGAAATAGGAATAGTTTATCAGTTCCCTAACTGAGATACTGAATACTCACAAAGAACTATTTCAAGCAGAATGTGCAGACAAATTAGGAAAAGGTAGTATAGGATAAGCTTAACTCCCTAACCTATGTATACAAGATTACAATTAATATTCACCTGGGAACTTTCCATCAATCGCCAAAACAGAATGCGACCGTAAAATACTTTTACGTCGACCTGTGTTTGTTTGCCGGCAGGCTGCGATTAATGACGGGAATTCCACAGGCTCGAAGTATAAGTATCAATCTATTGTCCAAATTAAACTCCTCCCTTTACTCCGTTCTACCCAACCCTCAAGACGATTACTTAAGCCCCGCCTCCGGAGTACTTCTCAGATCAAATTAGCTAACAAGTGGCCTGTCAGTCAATTCTGGACTGACGTCCCTAGAGCGAACATTCTTAAGTGACCCAATCTAGTTTACACCGAATCTAACTAGCCGGTGTGAAAACGGTCCGTGAAGCCAGTGTGTTTACTACTTGACCCAGATCAAACATTCCTAATTGCCAAACACCTGTTCTGCCAAGAATTACACTGACTTGCGAAACTCCGACCTCTCGGCTCCACAATGACTAGCGTCCACTCAATTTACCTGGTCAAAAGGGCCCCGCTCAGTCTCTACAGTCTGGTCAGGAGATAACATTTTTGACATGGGCATGTGAAAGGAAATTCTCTAGCCCCGGTGTAATTGCGTAACATTACCCAAGGCTCAGTCGCTTTGTCTGGACTAAGGACTGGAAACATTTAAATCAATTTGGTTTAAAGTAATATTAGGGTAAAGGGCAGAATAAATATAATTCTGTCTCTTTAGAACCAGAAGAACTTATTACAAGTACTAACTTCTGGAACCACTGAGATCGTCTCGTGACAGTTCGCAAAGCAAAGCAAAAGCCAGTTTACAAAAATTAACAGACCGTAGAACTGCAAATATGCAAAAGAAGTCGATGAACTACCAGAAGTTTCCGCAAGAGTTTACAGCCAGTGTTCGCGAAGCAAAGCAAAAGCCAGTTTACAAAAATTAACAGACCGTAGAACTGCAAACATGCAAAAGAAGTCGATGAACTACCAGAAGTTTTCGCAAGAGTTTACAGCCAGTGTTCGCGAAGCATAAGTCAAATGGTTAAGGATTAATATTATTAGTGTACTGCTACAACATATAATTATACTGTTAGTCAACAATTAGTAAAGAGGCAAAGAGTGACTTGCTGTGAGAGGTTAGTTAGTAAATTAAATATTATTTTCATCCACTTACCTAGAGCTCCGAAATATCTTGACACAATTTATCCACAGTGTGGTTGCACCATTTATGCATAGTCAATATGGAAGCAATAGTCTTCTTCAAACACAAGATAGCTTGCACCTGACAACTGTCGATATTCTCTGTTTAAAGTATTTTCCCTAAAAGTACGTTTTCCACATTCAAAGTAGAAAAAGAATAAACAGCCAGTTCCCAAAAATCCAAACTACTGACTAGAAACAGTGACACACATCGCAACACGACCGTCTCCCGTGAATTTAAATTCAAATTGCTGTAATCTAACAGCAAAGTTTGAAAATCTTGTATATCTACTTCAGAATATCCACTTGTAGATATGTAATACGAATTCATTCAGAACACAGAACTTTGCAAGCACATTAAAATGTCACAATGCAAGACATGGAAAGGGCTTACACTAACCAGTTTTCGAGGGACTTCATCCAAAAAGTCACGTGATTTAGTTAGATGGCGTAATCTAGAGTTGGCGGTGGCTGTACTTTCTAACAGAGCTGTACCAAACATTCGCTTTGGGGCCAAATAGTGGACCTAATAGCTATTCGGTATTCAGCCGAATGGTTGTGGTCGGGCTTCTGCCTACATGGCGTCTCTAACGTACATTTGACATAATTATTTTTTTTAGATCTATTTTATACTCAACACACATTTCCTATTCGTATTCGTATTCGGGTGAATAGTTGGTCCCATTGTTCGTATTCGGCTGAATAGTTATAATCACTTATTCGGAAAGCTCTACTTTCTATTAGGGCTGTACCGAATAGTGATTTTCGCTATTCAGCCGAATACTAATAGCTGGACCAACTATTCGGCCGAATACGAATACGAATAATGAATCATCATCATCAGGTGCATTGCCGGCTGGTATGGGCGATTATGCCTTGCCACAATCTACGATCTTCTGCAGCATGTATTAGCTCGTGTGCTGACACACCTCCATGCCATGCAACAAGACTGTCAAGAATCTTCTCTCGTTGACTTACTCTATCCCTCCTTTCACAGATCTTTCCAGTGGTCACCACATGTTCCATTTTCCCTCATCTTATAACATGGCCGAAAACTGATGACTGTCTCTTTCTGACGTCTGTGGGTAGTTTTCTTCGGGCTCCAGCCTCTTTCAAAACCTCTTGGTTGCTTTTGGGGGTGGGGGTGGGGGGCTGTCCAATGTATTTTAAGCATTGTTCTGTAAAACCACATCTCTGAGTCCTCAAAAAATTGTTAGGTTTGGCTACCGATTGTCCAGGACTCACAGCCATATGTTAAAACTGGATGTATGTAGCAAGCAAGAATTCTTTTACTTCATGTTTTGCATTCTTCAGTCAGTCAGTCTGTGGTAACTAATACCTAGGAATGAAAGTATTCTTAGTTTTATAACAAGTAACTAAACGTCGTTCCATGTTGTCAGCATTAAGGCAGCTTCTTGTCTCATTGAAGGTATTTCCAGCTGTATTAAACAGACGTTCTCTTAATACGCTCGTTAGGTGGTGCACAAAGATAAGGCTTGACAGTATGAAACAAGGTGGGAAATCATGATATGTTTATTTTCCAGCAGTCCAGAAACGGGTGTAAGGTAACCACTATTCATATTCGGCCCGACCACAACTATTCGGTCGAATACCGAATAGTTATTATGTCCACTATTCGGCCCCGAAGCGAATACAAAGCGAATATTTGGTACAGCCCTACTTTCTATACCACCCATTTCGCAATAAAACAATCCGCATGACATTACTGATGTATGTGGGGGAGGTGTCTTCTTAAAATCTGGGAGATATGCGCTCCATTGCCCCAGCGGTTGGGATGTATTTTGCAGGCTGTGTTTCCTATTACGCCCCCGATACATACAAATCCCTTGAATCCTCTGCGAGGATTAGCACCGAAGTCCCATGATGTGTCAGACTTGTATAGATAGTTGTATGTACCTCTTGGTATCTCGTTCCCCGATCGGAGTTTTTGCTGCATTGTAATTAGGCTCGCTGTTATCTAGATTCGTTCGACAGCACTGTGTTAATGTGCTGATTGAAGCGCGCAAGTAAGTAAACAAAATAGTTTTAAAAGGGGGTTTTCACCACTTTCTTTTTCTTCTTCTTCTCCTCCTCTTTTTTGTCCTCTCTTCTTCCTCATCCTAAATCTTGCTCTTCTTTTTCTTCTTCTTCTTCTTCTTCTTCTTCTTCTTCTTCTTCTTCTTCTTCTTCTTCTTCTTCTTCTTCTTCTTCCTCCTCCCCATACCTTCCATCCTACCGTCCCTCTTTTATTTCGCTCACTTCTTATTCCTCCTATTATTATTATTCTTTTAACTTGCCATGAGTTGGTTGAGGGCCTATGTTCCATTGGGGGGTAGAAAGGCAGAAGAGAGATAGTTCCTCCTTCTGTTCTTCTTTGGTTTTGTATTCTTCGTTCTTTTTCTTTCCCCCACCGTGCTTTCTTTCGTGTTCTTTTTCCGCCTTATCCTGTGCATCATCATCATCATTATCATTATCATCATGATTATCGTGATCATCCTCAACATTATCATCATCGTCTTCTTCTTCTTCTTCTTCTTCTTCTTCTTCTTCTTCTTCTTCTTCTTCTTCTTCTTCTTCTTCTTCTTCTTCTTCTTCTTCTTCTTCTTCTTCTTCTTCTTCTTCTTCTTCTTCTTCTTTCCCAATAGAGAATGTGCCCTTACGATCTCACACCAAACCATTTGTAGGCTTGTCGTGATCTTTGCAGCTAGTTCCACATTGTTATAGACAGTGGGCACCAGGTGTGGTTGTTGTCGCACGTAGCTAACTACTAAGACCTTTTCTTGGTACATATTTTAGGCTGCGACGACCAGCCATCCCGGGACGTTTAATAATCATTTGGTCGAAGTGTAATCAGTCAGTCGTGTGCCGTCTCTATAGTGGAGGTTGGCTGCAATGGATCTCCAGCAATGTCTCTTGTCTTGGTTGTACACCCTCTTAGACGGCTGTCCGTGCATCTCTTGATGTTGTCTTCCTACTTGTATCGCTGCCTACCCCGTGCTCTCTTGCCTTCGACCTTAAAAAGGTAAAGTCGGGAGATGTGAACCAGCGTCATTGCACACGGTTGTAAACCATAAGTGCTCTGCCACCCGTACGGACAGCTGATAAGAAACTGTCCGCCTGTGTCGCCGTTCGCACGTAACTCTGTAGCTACAACGACGTTCCTCCATTTACCCCAGAGTGTCACTCTGGTGCCCATTTCTTAGAGGCTGGGTGAACCCCGGGAAGCGCCCTTTTTCGAACACCGACCGTGGCTACAGCGAGTCGCAGCTAGATTTGAAAGCGAGCCTCCTATCGGCTGCGCTAACGCGGCTTTTCCTCCAGTGTGGTTTTTAAAAACCTGTCATGTCTTTTAATGGGGCCAAGTATTTCAGTTTTTTCTTTCCTTAGTATTTCTCTTTTCATGTATAGCCTTCCCAAAGTTTCTGAGTTGGACTGTTTTTGTTTCCATGAAAAATGACTATTTTTCTGTAAACAAAAATTTATAGAGACTCAGTTCAATTTTCTAGCTGCTTGTTCATTTTGCCGGGGTCTGTGGCTTAGGCGTTGCGAACTCGTTTCGTAGTGCCGGGGTGCCGGGTTCGATCCCAGCTGCGAACCTTGCGCCTTGCGTTGGTCTTGACTGTGGTATCGAGAAGCTGACCGTCCAAAAAGCAATGGCAAACTAATGGACGTGAATATGCCTAGAAAAACCATTACAGCTAAAAATAATGCTGGAGCTGGTTCTGTCCGTCCTGTAAAGAGACTTGTTCACTGACATTTCCGCTGGAGTTTACAACCGGGTAAAATGAAGAAGAAGAAGTTCACTGTCCAAGTTGTCGAGACGTAAGCTGGCTAGTCTCTTTAACACGATGAACCTGGCAGAGAGCTGTTGGATTGGATTGGCTTTTTACCCCACCAAGACATCACACAAGCGATAAACACCCGATGACACAAAGTGCCACCATGCGGATGAGGATCACCGTGGAGAGGTCCCAGAAACCGCGTTCAGACATTTGGCCATAATGATGACCTGCCTATATTGCGGCCCCTGGCAAAAGCCAGAGTGGGGCTTCAAATAACAAAAAATAACATCCTAAGAAGGACGTAATTAATGTATAACTACAGAGAGCTGTTTCACTCATACCTAATTTATATGAGTCTGCAGTGTCCAGTGCATATGCGAAAATCTGTGACTTGGTCTGTTCTGTTCAGGTGTTTTAGAGAATCTTTTTCATTGTTATAACCAGTGTTGGTTTCACACGACAACAACAATAACTAATTGGAGTCGTTTAATTAAAAAAAAGTTGTCGCAGATTTTGTTGCGTATTTTTTACATGACAATTCAGAACCAACCCTAGCATTGGCTGTTGTGGTTTTTCTAGGCAAATTTACGGTTAGTAGTTTGACATAGCTTTCTGAATCGGCTTCTCGATACCACTGTTGAAACCAGTCCGAAGAAGCTCAGCACAGTGCACAGGCTCTGTAGCACCGGTGAGGATCCTGAAATAGATTGCGTGGATTTTTTTACTGTAAATTTTGCCCTGGCAGCGCTGCTAGGCTACTCTTTTCGATTTCCAACTGCCAAGAGATTTCTTGGACAATACACACGGGCGTCTGATCTCACTACCCAGAGACCAGGGAGAAATACTAGAAGTCTAGTTCTTCGTGACAAAAGTCCTAGCCCTTACCAGGGATCGATCATGAAACCTCTAGCATTCGAGTCGGACACAATGCCTCGGGACCCACACAGACCGTCTTGTAAAGAGACTTGTTCACTGACATTTCCGCTGGAGTTTACAACAGGTGAAAATTAGGAAGTAGTAGTAGTTCATTGGTTCTGTGGCTAAGTCGATGCGAACGCGTTGTAATGCCGGGGTACCGGGTTCGATCCCAGCTGCGGGCCATGCACCTTATGTTGGTTACGACAGTGGTATCAGGGGGCCGACCGTTCAGGAAGCAATAACAAACTACTGGACGTAAATTTGCCTAGAGAAACCGCACAATAGCCAGGGGCTGCTGCGGTTGGTTCTGCGACGTCCTGTAATGGATACGCAACTAACCTAAAAGTAATTCAGTGTCCACGATGTCAAGATTTAAGCCAGCGCGGTTCTCTGAGTCAGCAAGTGGTTAAACTAACTGCCGATCCTGTGCGATAGACATCTGTAGTCACGATCTTCTACAGCCATCTGGACACCACTGATCCATGATTCTCACATAATTACATCCCGCCCTACAGCACAGGGTGAGCCTAAAATCACAGGGATTTTATCGCTGTCCTTGTCGCATCATTTTAATCCGGCAGCTTTGTTGTTACAGTAGCATGGATGTATTTTTAACACGTACATTGTTCGCCATAACGAATGATGATGACCACTTTCATCCAAAGAAGTAATGATTAATGATTATGAGTACGAAGGTGGCTGATTAGTGATGAGGATGATGATGATGAGATGAAAGTGACTTGCGTAAGGACTTGGATTTAAGTGAGGAAGACTTGCACAATTCGTCGACCTAACTTTCTCGCCTGTGTCCATCTTGATCCATTGACAGGACGTCGGCGTCTGTGGCTGAGGCGTTGCGATGGCGCTTCGTAATGCCTGGGTGCCGGGTTCGATCTCAGCTGCGGGTTCTGCGCCAGTTCCGACAGTGCTATCGAGAAGCCGATCGTCCAGAGGGCAATGGCAATCTACTGGACGTAAATCTGCCTGGAAAAACAACAACAGCTAAACATTGCTGGGGTTGGTTATGTAATGCCATGTTAAGGATACTCAACTAACATAACTTAAGAATACAGACCCTTTCCATTCCTTCGGTGCAACGGCCTGTAGAGTGTTTTCTTTTTTTTTAAATAGAACAATCGGCACTCATTAGGTTAAAGAGAAAATTCCTCTCCGAGATTGCAGCATGTAAGATTGACATTTACACTTGCAAGGCTGGTCCACGAAACAGAACGAGATGATACACTGGTAGGGCTGATCAACGAAACAGAACGAGATGATACACTGGTAGGGCTGATCAACGAAACAAAACGAGATGATACACTAGTAGGGCTGATCAACGAAACAAAATGAGATGATACACTAGTAGGGCTGATCAACGAAACAGAACGAGATGATACACTAGTAGGGCTGATCAACGAAACAGAATAAGATGATACACTGGTAGGGCTGATCAACGAAACAGAACGAGATGATACACTATTAGGGCTGATCAACGAAACAGAACGAGATGATACACTAGTAGGGCTGATCAACGAAACAGAATGAAATGAAACACTTGCAAGGCTGGTATACGAAACAGAACGAGATGATACACTGGTAGGGCTGATCAACGAAACAGAACGAGATGATACACTGGTAGGGCTGATCAACGAAACAAAACGAGATGATACACTAGTAGGGCTGATCAACGAAACAAAATGAGATGATACACTAGTAGGGCTGATCAACGAAACAGAACGAGATGATACACTGGTAGGGCTGATCAACGAAACAGAATAAGATGATACACTGGTAGGGCTGATCAACGAAACAGAACGAGATGATACACTAGTAGGGCTGATCAACGAAACAGAACGAGATGATACACTAGTAGGGCTGATCAACGAAACAGAATGAAATGAAACACTTGTAGGGCTGATCAACGAAACAGAATGAAATGAAACACTTGTAGGGCTGATCAACGAAACAGAACGAGATGATACACTGGTAGGGCTGATCAACGAAACAGAATGAAATGAAACACTTGTAGGGCTGATCAACGAAACACAACGAGATAAAACACTGGTAGGTCTGATAAAGGAAACAGAACGAGATGATACACTGGCAGGGCTGATAAAGGAAACAGAACGAGATGAAACACTAGCAAGGTTGGTCAAGGAAACAGAACGAGATGATACACTAGCAAGGTTGGTCAAGGAAACAGAACGAGAGGATACACTGGCAAGGCTGGTCAAGGAAACAGAACGAGATGATACACTAGCAAGGCTGGTCAAGGAAACAGAACGAGATGATACACTAGCAAGGTTGGTCAAGGAAACAGAACGAGAGGATACACTAGCAAGGCTGGTCAAGGAAACAGAACGAGATGATACACTAGCAAGGCTGGTCAAGGAAACAGAACGAGATGATACACTAGCAAGGCTGGTCAAGGAAACAGAACGAGATGATACAATAGCAAGGCTGGTCAAGGAAACAGAACGAGATGATACACTAGCAAGGCTGGTCAAGGAAACAGAACGAGATGATACACTAGCAAGGCTGGTCAAGGAAACAGAACGAGATGATACACTAGCTGTGATGTCGATTCTTTTTTCAACATTATCGAGCCCTATTCATCATCACGTTAGGAAAAGTATGTAGTGGGTGGTGTAATAGTATGGAAGAACTGGGGGTGGACAACTGTACAGCTGCTGAAATTGCTGACGGATGACGCAGTAGTGTTCACCAATAGTGCTTTACATCTAGCTTGAGCTTTTTAGCACACACAAAAAAGGGAAGGAAAATGATGACCCCCCCCCCCCCCTTTTTTTTTTTCCTTCCTGGATATTTGTTGCTTTAAATTGAAGCGAGGGGGGGGGGGGGGGATCCTTTTAAATTCGAACCTAAGACGTTTAGGCTAGCAGGCACACGTTCTACTATAAGAGCTTCCGTGTTTCCTCCTCTCCCAAGTAGGCAGTAATGGCAGTGTGTCACTGTCCTGGTCTCTCCGATCTGAGAAGGAGGGGATAGGTCACTAAGAAGGTTTCCGTGTAGAGTCAAGATTGTTCTTGACAGTCACATCATTCCAGTCCACTTGGAAGCGTGTCGTCTAGCGAACCGGGTTTGCTCTTCACAAGTTACACTGGTCTGCTTATGGGAATCGGACGTGACAGGTTGTCGCTACTGAGTGTTGTCTCTAGTCACTGCTTGTCATGCCTCTTTCTCCTCCTCATCGTCCACCACCATCTTCTTCTTCTTCTTCTTCTTCTTCTTCTTCTTCTTCTTCTTCTTCTTCTTCTTCTTCTTCTTCTTCTTCTTCTTCTTCTTCTTTGTCGTGGAACAGGTTCCTTTTACACTCACTAAAGTGGTGTTATCTTGTTAGGAACCGAGACAACTGTCTTTTGGTGCAAAGAGCAGACAGTGTCCCTGGATACTCAGATACAGACTCGAATTGGCTCGCGAAAGAAGGTGAGCTGCTGAATATCCCCAGAAAAAGGGATAAGGGAATTTAGATGCCTAAACACTTAGACAGAGCAGATTACCCCTCCCGACAATTTCCCTTTCTGGTAATAAAATTAAGCCCCATCTAGACTATGTATATTGGTAGACAGCACTGACACCATACATACATCTAGAAATAGAAATAACTTTAACTATGAGTTTAAATCAATCATAGGAATGTTTATTAAAATTAAAGTAAAATTCAATCATCTATTTACTTTTGAAAATACATTATTCAAACTAAGTAGGATGAAAGATAAAAATGATAGTAACATGAAACTGTCGTCATGAGAGGATCAGTGGGAAATAACATACAACAATTACCACCTGGAGTTTCCCAGAGGATCATCCATTTCAAAGACTGAGGTGGAATGTCGGATCTGTCCCAAGCCCCAAGATCTTCCTTAGGGCACTCCAATCATTAGCTACAACCAGCCTGGCAGTGGTTTGGAAGCTCGTCCTGCCACAAGGAACAAGGAATCTGTCCTCGGCTTTTCAGCAGCTAGGGATGGAAACAATCAAAAAATATATAGTCCCTGCTGTTGTGCAAAATAAAATATATTCCCCACTCTCCCCTCTCTCTTCATATTATCAGAAGTGGGATAATGGTCTAGTAGCATTGTCATTTACATAGCTTCCACTTCTGACTACTGTCCAGTCCAGATGAATGTCTTCCATCTTCTGTCCTTCAGGATGATAGTGTAATACCACTCAATTACACAGACTCAGACAGCAATATGCAGTTATAAATGCAACACAAAATCAGACAGAATGCTATAGAATTCTTTCTATAAATATTGAGAATTCTAGATAAAAGGGGTTGCCTTTCCTGTCTTCCAGATATTCCACTGGGTGTTTTCTTGGACAGCATGTCCTCAAAATCACAGCATTTAATACTGCTGTGTATTCAGTAAAATGATACATTAATAACATCATGAATAGTACATCAATAACCTGAAAACAAAATTCAGCACTTCTACAACAAGCAAACATTATGAATTATAGAAGTTGAGCATGAGAAGAACAATGTTTCCTATGAAATGTTACCATTGAAATGTTACCATTATCTACACAAACTCTAATAACCAGCCATAGATCATTCATCTACCAGCAATAGAAGATAGATAACTTCCTAGATACCGAACAATAGGAATCAGGAATAGATCATAAAGAAATGGTTTCCTGTCCATGTGCAGAAATGGGTCAGCGTGGTTTTTCCTCTGTCTGGTACAATTCTAATATTGTACACGAAATGCGGCCCGAAAAACTGAAATCACGATTTAATTAACAGTTACTGTGCTCACCTAGGATTTAGATGTAACTATATGGTCATGTTGCTAGGGTTTTTAGGCGGCGAGAAAGACAAAGTTCTGCCAAAACGGCCCCGCTTCTAACACCTGCTTGCTGACCTGAAGTAAAATGGCTGGCAATCTTGTCTCACTGCGGGATCCGGTGTTTGGCCAGGATTTTCCCGCTACGTTGCCGAGTTACTAGCCGTATATTTTTATACGTGAAAGCTCAGGGGAATTACAAGTAGGACAATGGAAAATCCCCAAACAGCAACCGTAGGCTATAACCGTGATATCTCTCAATGCGTCTTATGACGAAAATGAAGTCACTGGGCGCACGTAAGAGAGACAAATAGAAGGGTCACAAAGGGGGTATTACGTCTCCAAAAGTTCTTGGTCTACTGAAGCGGCGTCCCCCGCGACAGAAGCCCCCTTTTCGAACTTTCTGTAGAGTGCTAAGATCGCTTGTCCAAGTAGAACAGAATACAGACAACCACTTCCTGGCTCCAAGACTTTCAAAAAAAAAAAAACTGGTCTGATTTCCAGTAAGTCTTTATGACAATTCTTGTCCAGTAGATGTGGGCTTAAATGCATGCACCAGTGGTGACTGACCGTTTGTGCGGAGGTATTGCATCCCCTAAGTCAATGATTCGTGGGTCTGGACTGCTGCGATACCAGGCCGAACCTGATAACAAGTCCTTAAACCCCAGTGTACCTAGATTCTGGCCCTATCAAAAGGCAGTAGAGCTTTGTAGGGACTGTTGTATGGAATATCACAGTGCACTATCTTCCGCTATTCGCCCCACCCATTATCAATCTTGTACAATCTGTCACTTGCCTTTTGGTATAAGGATGGGGCGTCCATCAGGTACCTGAGGTTTGCGCATTTTAAACCACTGACTTTTTCCCTTGGTAGGGGGTAAAATTTGTCCCCTCCTGTGGGGTTCTGTCCTCCCTTCTTTTTTTTATGGGGGTGATTTTCTCATGAATAGGCTCCTTTGGGAAAATCAGAGACAAAAGTAGTTCATTAAAAAACAGTCACATCAGTAAAAAGGGGTTCGTTTTCGAAGATGCTAGGGGTTTGCTTCGGACAGAAGTTTCCACCGGCAGCTGATTTTACTCCTGTCGCATTTTTCAAGTAAGAGTACTCTAAGACCAGAGTGTTGGTTTTCCCCTTTTTTACTTTTTGGCTTGTTCGCCAAAATGTCCTTCATTAAAAGTTCCCCTGTGGTTTCGTTGCACACAAGAGATAGGCTCTCCCCCCTGCCCAAAAGAAGTACATTCTTTTGTTTTGGAGGGAAAAAACCAGTGGGGTTTGCCTTTTAAAATTTAAATAAGGTTACGGGAAATTTCCTGCTCTTCAAGATTTTCCTTCCCAAAAACCTCTGCAAAAACCTCGGGAAGTATCCTCTGGGGTGGGTTATTTCCTCCCGGGTAAAGCTTTTAGGGGCCAAGTCCAGAGGGGTAAAATAAATTTGGGTGCTGTGCCACACGGGTCCCCCATTGGGTCCCAAAATCAGAACTGTACTCATCTCCCTATTGCATGGGCGGGCATAAAGGGGAAATGAAAAAAACAGATTTACTTTTATTCCTGTATTTGGGCTGCCTTTGATTCCATTTCTTTTTTAACTTTCCCGGGAAAGGGCATAAAGGGGAGTCACTAAAGGGTGCTACCTTCCCTTTCATTTTTGGGGATTTCCCCAAGTAAACCCGCCATTTTGGGTTTCCCAAAGCGGGTTTATCAACTTTTGGGGCTGCGGGGTTTTTTTGGGGGTTCGGGGCCCTCTTAGTCCTACATTTCCCCTTTTCGGAAGGGCCGATTCCCTTTTTTCCTAAGGCATAAAATTTAAATAATGGGGATCCCCGGGGGGTTTAGGTTCGCCTGCCCCACTAAAAAAATGAGGGGGTTAGGGGTTGCCCCAAGGGGTTTTTTTTAAAAATTTCCTCCTTCCTTTCCCAAAAATTTAGGGTAAAAGGAGGAGTCTCCCCCTTGTCAGGGGGTTTAAAGGGGAGTAAAGGGGTTCAGCAATGTGGACCCTTGACCCCTTTTGAAGATTTCTTTGTTTTCCCCCCGCTTCCTTGTGGGGACAGGGCTTCTCTTTTTTGCTTATAAAAGGGGCAAGGGAGAATACGGGGGTTCAGCAATGAAAGATTTTGATTCCTGTAAAAAGAATTTTTGAGTCCACTCTTTTCCTAAAAAAAGGAAAAAAAAAATAAAAAAGGAGGGTGGGGAAAGGGGTCTTTGGGTTTCTTTTCTTCTCATTTGATGGGGAAACCTATTTGGGGAATAGTAAACCCCTCTCCATTGAGAGAGTGAGCCCCCTAAACCTTTCTCCCAAGTGTCAGTATGGGAGTTGTCAGTTCCCTCAATACCTGGAGGTTTTTTCCACCGTTCCCTGTGTTAACTGCAGTTTTTTCTTCTTTGTTGGCCTAAGTTTCCTTTGTTAAGGGAGCTTTTTTTGGGAAAAAGGGTTCATTTTTTCGACGCTCATCCTTTGGGGGTTTTTCCCAAAATCTTTTTCTTTTCAAGTTGCCGTATTCTTTTTGCCCCCCCTTTTTCCCTCTCCCTTCATGACGAGGGAAGGGGATTGAGTCCCATCCTTCCGTTTTACGTTTTATGAAAAGCCCCTTAACTCCTTTTCCTCTATACCCCTTTGCGCCCCCCCAAAAAAACCCTTTCATTTTTTAAGAAGGGGCCGGCGGTCCATAATGTTTTAGATTGTTTATTTACAAAACCCAAAAGGAAAAAAAATTTACCTGCAGGGAAAACCAAAAAGAGTATTTATAGTTTAAGGATTGGGTGATGGGAAAGAAAAAAAAGGAAAAAATGACCACAGCAGTAAGGAAAGTTTTCTGAAAATAATGCAAGTAATCAAACATTACTGGGCCCGGCCCAATCAATTTACAATTAAAAAAATTTTCCCAAAAATGTCAAATGATAGAATGTCAACATAAAAAAGTTTTCAATAATATCAAATGATAAAAAAGTCAAAATTGGGGAAAAAAAAAATTTTTCAAAATACTTCCTTTAAATTTTGGGGGATTAAAACTAATTAAGGTTTAAATATAAAAAAGTTCATATTTTTTTTCTTAAAAAATTTTTCTTAACATTAATACTGCCACTCCCTTTAAACCCTAATTAGGGAAGCACTATTATAAAAAAAGGTGCCTTTAATCTAGGGGAAAGTAAAAGTTTTTTTTTAAATATTTAAAAAAAAATTTTGAAAAAAAATTTCAATTTTCTAGGGTTTCCCGGGGGTTTTAAAAAACAGGCGCCCCACACACTTGTGTGGCCTCAGATTTTATTCCCGGGGGCGCCTCACTTGTCGTGGGAAAAGGTTTTCCTTTTTACACTCACTAAAATGGTGTTATCCTTGTTAGTAAAACCCAACAACTGTCTTTTGGTGCAAAGGCAGCCCGTGTCCCCGGTACTCAGATACAGATCGAAAATTGGGGTCGCGAAAAAAGGTGGGTGCCCGAATATCCCCGGGAAAAGGGATAAGGGAATTTAAAAATGCCTAAAAAACTTAGACAGAGCAGATTACCCTCCCCACAATTTTTCCCCTTTTGGTAATAAAATTAAGCCCCTCTAACATGTAATTTGGGAACAGCACTGACACCCCTACATACATCTGAAATAGAAAAAAACTTTAAATATGATTTTTAAAACAAACATAGGAATGTTTTTTAAAAATTTAAAATAAAATTCCCAAACATTATTTACTTTTTTAAAATACATTATTAAACTAAGTGGGTGAAAAATAAAAATGATATAAACATAAATGCGTCATGAGAGGATCAGTGGGAAATAACATACAAAAATTACCACCCGGAATTTTTCCCCGAGGATCATCCATTTCAAAAACTGAGGTGGGAATTTGGATCTTTCCCAAGCCCCCCAAAATCTTCCTTTTGGGCCCCTCCAAACATTAGCTACAAACCCCCTGGCAGTGGTTTTTGGGAAACTGTCCTGCCACAAGGAACAAAAAGGAAACTGTCCCGGGTTTTCAGCAGCTAGGGATGGGAAAAAAAAAAAAAAAATAAAATAGTCCCTGCTGTTTTTCAAAAAAAAATTTTATTTCCCCCCTCTCCCCTCTCTCTTCTATTATCGAAGTGGGGGTAAAAGGTCTAGTAGCTTTCCCTTTACATGCTTCCACTTCTACTAGTCCGTCCCGATGAATGTCTTTCCCTTTCTGTCCTTTAGGATGAAAAGGAAAACCACCAATTACACAGAATCAGACAGCAATATGCAGTTATAAATGCAACACAAAATCAGACAGAATGCTATTTTAAAAAATTTTTTCTATTTAAAAATTTGGGGGGAATTTTAGATAAAAAGGGGGTTGCCTTTCCTGTCTTCCCCGATATTCCCTGGGTGTTTTTTTGGACGCATGTCCTCAAAATCACAGCATTTAATACTGCTTTGTATTCGTAAAATTATAAAATTTTAAAAAAATCCTGAATAGTACTCAAATTTAAACCCGAAAAAAAAATTCCGCACTTCTACAAAAAAGCAAACATTTTATTATAGAAAAATTTAGCATGAGAAAACAAAGTTTTTCCCAAAATGTTACCCTTTGAAATGTTACCATTATCTACAAAACTCTAAAACCAAACCCTAGATCATTTTATCTACCGGGAATAGAAGATAGATTTAAATTCCTAATCCCAAAAAAAAAGGAATTGGAATTTGATCAAAGGGAAAAGGTTTTTCCCGTCCATGTGCGAAAGGGGCAGCGTGGGTTTTTTTTTTGTCTGGTACAATTCAATATTGTACACGAAAAGCGGCCCCAAAACTGAAATCCGATTTAATTTTAAAAGTTACTGTGTCACCTGGATTTAGATGTAAATATTGGGCATTTGCTAGGGGTTTTTTGGCGGCGAGACCGGTGTTTGGCCAGGATTTTCCCGCTACGTTTGCCGAGTTACTAGCCGTATATTTTTATACGTGAAAGCTCAGGGGAATTACAAGTAGGACAATGGAAAATCCCCAAACAGCAACCGTAGGCTATAACCGGGATATCTCTCAATGCGTCTTATGACGAAAATGAAGTCACTGGGCGCATGTAAGAGAGAAAAATAGAAGGGTCACAAAGGGGTAGTACGTCAGCCAAAAGTATCTTGTCTACTTGAAGCGGCGTCTCGCGACAGAAGTCCCCCTTTCGAAGCTTTCTGTAAGAATGCTAAGATCGCTGTCAAGTAGAACAAGAATACCAGACTACCACTTCCTGGCTCCCAAGACTTCCACTGGTCTGAATTTCCAGTAGTCTTTATGACAATGTCTTGTCCAGTAGATGTGCTTAAAATGCATGCACCAGTGGTGTACTGACCGTTTGTCCAGAGGTATTGCATCCCCCAGAATCAATGATTTCGTGGGTCTGGATGCTGAGATACCAAGGCCAACCTGATAACAAGGCTTAGCCCACACTGTACCTAGATTCTGCCCTATCAAAAGAGGTAGAGCTTGTAGGGGCTGCTTGTATGGAAGAGTCACAGTGCAACTATCTTCCGCTATTCTCCTCCACCGATTATCAATCTTAGTACATTCTGTCACTTTCCTTTTGGTATAAGGGATGGCGTCCATCAAGGTACCATGAGGTTGGCGCAGTTTACCACTGACTCTTTCTTGGTAGGGGGTCCACTTGTCCCCTCCTGTGTGCATTCTGTCCACCCCTTCATAATTTATCGGGGTGAGTTTCTCATGAATAGAGCTCCTTTCGGAATCAGAGCACAAAAGTAGTTCAGTAAATACAGTCACATCAGTCAGAAGTGGTTCGTTTTCTGAAGATGCTAAGGTGGTATTGCTTCGGACCGAAGCTTCTACCGGCAGCTGAGTTACTCCTGTCGCATCTTTCGAAGTGAAGAGTACTCTAAGACCAGATTATTTGGTTTCCCTTTTACTCTTGGCTTGTTCAGCCACAAGGTCCTTCATCTGAAGTTCCCCTGTGGTGTCAGCTGCACAGGCAAGAGATAGGCTCTCTCCCTGCCCAAAAGAAGTACATTCTTTTGTGTTGATGGAAAACAGTGCTGTTTGACCATTTTCAAAGTTAATAAGGCTTACAGGAATTTCCTGCTCATCAAGAGTTTCCTTCCCAGAATACTCTGCAAAGACCTCAGGGAACGTATCCTCTGTGTCGGTTATTTCCTCCCTGGTCAAGCTTTTATGGGCCACGTCCAGAGGGAGTAAATAAAGTTGAGTGCTGCTGCCATCACAGTCACCCATCTGGGATGCCAAATCAGAACTGATACTCATCTCCCAATTGCATGTGGCTGCATCAAGGGAAATGAAAGAAACATGTTTACTGTTATTCTCTGTACCATACTGCCATGATTCCACTTCTTGTTTAACATTACCGAAGGGCATCATAGAGTCACTGAAGGTGCTACCTTCTCTTTCATTATTGGCTAGTGTCCCAGTCAAACCGCCATGTTTACGGTTCCAGCAGTTATCACGTTGGTGGCTGCTGTTCGATGTGTTCGGGGTCCGCTTAGTCCTACACTTCCCTTTCGGAACATGCCGATTCCCTTCTTTCACTAAGGAACATAAGAAGTTAAATGAATCGGATGTGGTGTTTGAGGTTCGTCTGTCACTGGTATGACGATTAAGGGTGCCCACGGTACACTTTCTCCTTCCATGATTCCATTTAGGCTCAGGAGGAGTCTCCTCACTTTGCTCATCTGAGTTAAGGGGAGTAAAGGGGTTCAGCAATGTGGATCTGATCCCTTTTGAAGATTTCTTTGTTTTCTGTCCTCGCTTCCTTGTGGGGACAGGAGGCTTCTCATTTTGCTTATCAGGGCAATGGAGAATACAGGGGTTCAGCAATGTAGATCTGATTCCTGTCAAAGAATTCTTGATGTCCAATCTTTTCCTATAAGGAATAAGAGAGGTGAGGCAAGGTCTTGGGTGGTCTATTACTTCATCATTTGATGAGGTACCATTTGGCGCAATAGTACACAACTCTCCATTGAGAGAGTGAGTCCCTGACCTTTCTACCAGAGTGTCAGTATGGGAGTTGTCAGTTCCCTCAACTACCTGGATGTTGTTCTCATCGTTCCCTGTGTCTAACTGCAGTTCTCTCTTCTTTGTCTGCCTAAGTAGTCGATAGTTATGCAGCTTTTCTTGAAGAAGCTTCATTCTTTCGACAGCTGCATCCTCTTGGAGTTGTCTAGCATCTTCTTCTTCTTCAAGTTGCCGTATTCTCTCTTCTTCTTCCCTCTCCGCTGCATGACGAGCAAGCATTGAGTCCCATCCTTCCTGTTCGCATTGTATGAACGCCATTAACTCTTGTCCTCTATAGCCCCTTTGTGCACCAAAAATCCTTGCATTTTCTAAGAACCTGGACCGGCGGTCCATAATGTCTAGATTGTTCATTTACAAAGCAGGAGAAACTGATCACATGCAGGACTAACCAGAAGAGTATTTATAGTTGAAGGATTGGGTGATAGAATAGAAAAAAAGGAAAACTGACCACAGCAGTAAGGAGAACGTTACTGAAAATAATGCAAGTAATCAAACATTACTGCACAGCAATCAATGACACATTAAATAAACTTAACAATAATGTCAAATGATAGAATGTCAACATAAAAATGATTTACAATCAATATCAAATGATAAAGCAGTCAAGATTGGGAAAAAAAAAATTCGCAGACTACTTCCTAATTGTGTTATTACACTAATTAAG
This sequence comes from Candidula unifasciata, assembly GCA_905116865.2. Taxonomy (NCBI): domain Eukaryota; kingdom Metazoa; phylum Mollusca; class Gastropoda; order Stylommatophora; family Geomitridae; genus Candidula; species Candidula unifasciata. The sequence goes on along the minus strand of CAJHNH020003586.1, from coordinate 12,534 downwards.
GTAAGTATAAACAGTTCATATTTTTTACTATCATTTACTTAAGAGTTAATACCGTCACTCTTGTCTAGGGTTTCCCGGGTTTTAAATAACAGGCGCCGACACACTTGTGTGGCCTCAGATTATTATTCCGGAGAGCGCCTCACTTGTCGTGGAACAGGTTCCTTTTACACTCACTAAAGTGGTGTTATCTTGTTAGAAACCGAGACAACTGTCTTTTGGTGCAAAGAGCAGACAGTGTCCCTGGATACTCAGATACAGACTCGAATTGGCTCGCGAAAGAGGGTGAGCTGGCTGAATATCCCCAGAAAAGGGATAAGGGAATTTAGATGCCTAAACACTTAGACAGAGCAGATTACCCCTCCCGACAATTTCCCTTTCTGGTAATAAAATTAAGCCCCCATCTAGACTATGTATATTGGTAGACAGCACTGACACCATACATACATCTAGAAATAGAAATAAACTTTAACTATGAGTTTAAATCAATCATAGGAATGTTTATTAAAATTAAAGTAAAATTCAATCATCTATTTACTTTTGAAAATACATTATTCAAACTAAGTAGGATGAAAGATAAAAATGATAGTAACATGAAACTGTCGTCATGAGAGGATCAGTGGGAAATAACATACAACAATTACCACCTGGAGTTTCCCAGAGGATCATCCATTTCAAAGACTGAGGTGGAATGTCGGATCTGTCCCAAGCACCAAGATCTTCCTTAGGGCACTCCAATCATTAGCTACAACCAGCCTGGCAGTGGTTTGGAAGCTCGTCCTGCCACAAGGAATCTGTCCTCGGCTTTTCAGCAGCTGGATTTAGATGTAACTATATGGTCATGTTGCTAGGGTTTTTAGGCGGCGAGAAAGACAAAGTTCTGCCAAAACGGCCCGCTCTAACACCTGCTTGCTGACCTGAAGTAAAAAGGCTGGCAATCTTGTCTCACTGCGGGATCCGGTGTTTGGCCAGGATTTTCCCGCTACGTTGCCGAGTTACTAGCCGTATATTTTTATACGTGAAAGCTCAGGGGAATTACAAGTAGGACAATGGAAAATCCCCAAACAGCAACCGTAGGCTATAACCGGGATATCTCTCAATGCGTCTTATGACGAAAATGAAGTCACTGGGCGCATGTAAGAGAGAAAAATAGAAGGGTCACAAAGGGGTAGTACGTCAGCCAAAAGTATCTTGTCTACTTGAAGCGGCGTCTCGCGACAGCACGTAGGACTAAGCTTTCCTGTAACTATGTATAGCAATGCTATTTTGTTCTATTTTTTTTTTTAGTAGGTGTTTATACATTTCATATTATTTCAAATGTTTTAATATATGATTTCAAATATTTTAATAAAAATATATAATTTGTTCTTTAACATACCATCATCATCATCATCATCATTATCATCCTTATTATCATTATTATTGTGATTTTTTTTAGCATCGTCATTACTGTTGTTATTTTAATTTTAACGTCTTTAACATGGATTAGACCCCTTGAATTCCATACTCACTCCACCACTTCTATTTCCCTTGTGTCGGCCCCTTTGTTCTATTGTCGATCGTGACAGTTCTGTAAAGCTTACCTTTCCAACTGCTTGACTGTGTATATTTGTCAGACAGCAAGTGTTTCTTTGCTTGGCTTGCTCTGCGAAACAGCATACCCGATGAGGAAGCTTTTGGTTGTAATTATGTCTAGGTTATGTGCGCCATATAAAATGGCTTAGCATTGCTCGCTGCAAAGTAGCTATGAAAAAGAACTCTTGCAGTGATGATTCGATCGAAGGAGACAGACCCAAATACTGTACCGACCGACGACGAGGTAGTCTACCAGCCAGCCTTTTGCCGATAGCAAGTGGATGCCGATAGCAAGTGTCTCTCTCTTTTAGCCTGATTATATACCGCTAACCTGTTCAGGTAAACGGTAATGCTTTCAGTCGAAAAGAAAAACAAAACAAAACTATACAGCTTAAGTCCCACGACTGCATGAAGCCTATAATACACGCTGCATATAGTCGTAAGACGTAGGCTGCACTCTCTAGTGGGACACAGGTGTGTTCGGGTTTGGGCCAATTCTGCGTGTTTTGCGATCGTTAAATGCGCTCACATCCTAGAATAGACAACACACGATTGTGCTAGACAGTGAGAACAACTAGTAAAATGCTGTGTGTTGGGAGGCGGTCACTAATCGTGACACCCCTACAACATTGTAAACGCTGCGCGGCATGGCAATTCATTAATGGCAAGGGAAGTCACTCTATTTCTGGGCCGAAAACGTGAGTTGTATCTAATAAACTGCTAAAAGGCAAATAAATATAATAATATATCTGAAATAATTTGAAGTGTATAAACAAACAGTAAAAAAAAGAGAGAACTTTGATACATACTTGGGTGGGGGAGGTGGGGGGGGGGGGGGGGGACTAAGCTCCCTTGCGAATATATTAGGGAAAAAAAAAGGAAAAGGGTGGGGTGGTGAGCGCACAAGAAGGAAAGAAAGTGAATACAAGTATACCTGAAGGCATTAAAAATGGCTATGCTGAGTATCAGAAGCACGCAAGAGGCGGTGTATCCAGAAATCGACACATACAAGATCATCTGGTTTTGCTGTGAACAAGAAAACAAAAACAACGTTTGTGTATGGAACAACATTGTAACACGGTTAATTTTTACACTGAATGAAATTACATACACCGTGAACGCTATCTGGGTCATTTGTCATACCAGCTGGTGTCTTGTTAGAGATCAACAATCAGGTGTTGAATGCTCTAGAAAAGTTGAATGCTCATAGTATTTCCTATTCCTTGTTGTTATTGACTGATACTAGAAAATGTCTAGGCTGTTATTAGCTTTATCATACCTTACGCCTCATGAGGTGACAAAAAATTATCTTGTTTTGTCCTGATATAGGCAATTGTCTGGTGTTCTTAAATCTACCTCTGACTCCTCGATCGCTGACTTACTTTAGCGATTTTTCCAGATGTCATAAGTGTTTATTTGTCATTTAAATATCATCCTTATTGCACATCAGACATAGCCATAAATGATTTGATTTCCTCCTGAGAATATTTAAGCTAACAACTCCCATTTTGTTCTGGCCGATATAACGACGGTTGGATCTCCAACGATTTTTCTGTCTCAGGGCTCCATCTAGTGTGCAGTATATTCAGTGAAAACATCATTTTCCATGAACCCGAGGGCCTCACACCGTTTAGTCTATAGCATGACGTTGATGGTGTCTCTAATGTCTATAGATGGACCATTCCTGATAATCACACTGCCAACCAAAGCGTCTGCTCTCTCATTGCCTGTCACACCAGCATACCCTGGGACACACACACACAAAAAGGGGGGGGGGGGGATTTTAGAAAATGTTGCGTGTTGTATCAGATGGAGATCCTGTTTCCGCATTTGCTCCACCTTGAACTTCTATAGCATGCTCATTGAGATGCTGAGAAAGCATGAATTAGTGAGTTTTCAGCCATTCTAGGGCCTTTATTACAGGCTTGACCTCTATTTTCCTTTAATTCTTTCCATGAAAGCCCATGCACTTCGCTTTTGACGAATCACAGAATCATCTGAATATATAACAGCATCTTCCTGTGAGCTGTGTTCCTCCGTCAATGCTTCCACTTCTGCATCAACTACTGGTGGCACCAAATCGTGGCATTGTCTTGTCAGAGTGATAATAACCACAAAGCACTACTTTTATTCGTTTTGTATGGGTAGCCATTTATATCCACGGTTTATGTCTTGAAGGGAAATAGTCATAAGTGGTGTCAGTTCCTAACGCCTTCTCTCTACGAGATACGCCCGGTGTCTTAACCTCTTACCTCGGCTACATATCCCACCTCTCTGGAGAACTTCCAGTTCAGTTTCAAACTCATGAGATGACACGTACATAGAGCGTCTACTGTTCAAGATTGGAAGGGTATTTTTCGACAATGTCAGTTGCAAATCTTTTATAGGACGCTGCAGAACCAATCCCAGCATTGTTTTAGCTGTTGTGTTCTTGTTTTTTTTTTTTTTTTAAAGACACATTTACATTCAGTAGTTTGTCATTGCTTACTGAACGCTTGACTCTCGGTACCACTGATAAAAGGCGGTGTGATGCCAAATTGTCTGCAGCTGGGATCGAGCCCAACACCCCGGCATTACGAAGCGCGTTGGCAACGCCTTAGCCACAGAAGCCGACTCGCCGTAAAAACTCATTGATTTAATGTACTTTTTTTTTCTCTTTCAACTGTATCATTGTCGGTTTGCGTTGTATGTTGATGAAAATATTCTATCTGCAAATTAATTAATGTCGTAGTTCGTCATTATGGTATTATCATGCTAACTATACTTTTCGTTTTAGACTGACATTTTGTATGGCTAAAATGACGATTGTTTTGTTACAGTGCAGGGAATTTTACCGTTTTTAGAAAGTGACCTTTTAAAGTAGGTTTTTAATTTTCTTCCAAAAAGGGTTGATCGCTCATGGATCTTTGATTGAAATCCTCATTGAATAAGATTGTTTTTTTTTTTTAACTTGCGTTGACAGGTCGACCCAGCGTTAGTGAATACTAGAAAATTTAAGCGATAGGAAGGGATACCGTCTTGATATTGGCATAGGATGGCAAATATTGGATGATTTTGGACGAAACAAAAGCCTACAAAGTGTTTAATAGTCTGTGCAAAGTGTTAGGTGATTTGACAATCAGTATTTATTACTTAACTCTATTTTCAATCGAATTCGCTGTATTTAAGTGTATATGTAGCTGGTTCTAGTAGTATGATAAATAACTGGCTATGGTATAGTGATCCAGCTCAGCGAAGTTAGACGTTTAGTTGTCTTTCAATGCTTTCTGATAGAGTCGTCCTCGAGAAAAAGGTAACACATGTTTCTTGATTGTTTTTTTTTTTAAATGATGAGAGAAGAATGTAGCTAAAAAGTCACTTAAATAATAATTGTTTCCATAGAGTCTGTCTGTTGTATGCCTAATCTAATGTCTAACACCAAAGGGCATCATGAACACAGTATTTCACGCTACAAAATATACGGTTTTGTATTAACAGGGTTACTATACATCCCGTTTTCACTGAGACATTTCCGTTTGTTTGGGCTTAACACTTTCACATGCCCCCCCCCCTCCCTAGAATAGAAAACAGGAGGACTAGAGGGAGATGGAGAAAAGGAATTGAAAAAAAAAAAGGGGGGGGGGGGGGTATTACTTGTAATGTCATATTTTTAGCTCAAAATGTTCGTCCCGTTTTTGGCTCAGAGTTTTAGTGTGATGTCCCATTTTCAGCTCAAGATATGATGGTCGCCATTACTATTTCTTTTAGTTACTTTGAATTATGTTGCCGTTTTAATTATTCTAAACATGTCGTGATTGTAACAAAACATGCCAGGAAAGGTGGAAACAGTTAGGTTTCGTGCAGCCTGGCAAGCATCGCTCAGAGTCCCCGGACAGTTAGTCCCCATTGGATATTTTCTTCAGGGTATGGAGGTGTGCTAGCGAAACGAACATGCAGACTGGTTGTTTTGCGCCTCTTGGTTATAAGTTCCTGCACGATACGCTAGATGTTAATTATGTTCATCGTCCCCCTTGTGGGATGCAATTTTTCGTTATTTTGGAGCCCCACACTGGCTGTTGCCGAGGGCAGAAAAAAAGCTGAAGGCTGAACGGGGCTTCCGGGACCTCTCCACGGGTGATCCTCATCAGCATGGTGGCACTTTGTGTCATCGGGTGTTTATCGCTCTGTGTGATGTCCAAGTGGGGTAAAAGTTTACTTACTTATGCTAGATGTAAAAAGGGCCCGGTGGCAGCGAATGAACTATGTGGAGGCAAACACTGGGCATCTCGGTCTGAAAAAAATTATACAGTGGGGAATGACAGCCTATCTGGCTAACATTCGACACTGAGAAGTAAGGCAAAGCGTACAAACAGCTTAACTGCTACTGCTAACATCGGAATTGGAACACACTGCGCTGGCTGCTGAAGATGGGAACGGAGAGATTATGAGAATGTCTCAAATGGCTAATTTGTCGGTTCTCCGCCTGACTTAGCTCATTCTAGACAAAGAACCTGAAACGGACAACACTTTTACAATTAGTTTCATTTGTACCAATACTTTCCTGGACAATATTACCTGAAAGGATAAATAAATCTAATGAAGTAAAAATTGCTGAAGATTGAAGTGTTTTACGTTAACACAGTCCGTGTAATCAAAGCACAGTCTGCGAGCAATCAATCTTTGGCCTTGGCTAATAACATTGTTCTGTTGTTGTCTCTAGCTATGTTATTAACTTTCTTAACGGAATGTAATATACACAATTTTGTCTGACAGTTAGTTCAACTGTGACAAATTACCATGATTATGAAACTAATATACATGTGAAATTATATTTACAATAACAAAGCAAAGCGAAGCGACTGGTTAACATATTCAACTGGTTGTTATCTTTTCGTTGTTGTTTATTTGTAAAGTCGGTTCTGTGGCTAAGTCGATGGGAACGCTTCGTAATGCCGGGATGCCGGGATGCCGGGTTCGATCCCAGCTGCGGGCCATGCGCCTTGCTGTTGTTTCGACAGTGGTATCAAGAAAGCCGACCGTCCAGGAGGTAATGCAGACTACTGGACGTAAACTTTCCTAGAAAAACCACACAACAGACAGGGGCTGTTGGGGTTGGTTCTGCAACGTCCTGTAAAGGATACGCAACTAACCTTATTTGTAACACCATAGATCTATAATTTGTGTCTTGCATGAATTGTACTGTCTCACACAATTTCTTTGGTTTTTACATCTTAAGCTGTAACAACTTACAATGATTACGAAACTAATCTACACGTAAAATGACATTTCCACAGCAAGACAAAGTGGAGTTACTGGTTAATGTTTTTCATTGGTTCTTATATTTTCTTTGTTGTTTATTTGGATCCGCACAAACCTTAATTGACTTCTGGTGTCAACTGTACTGTCTTACACAATTTCTGCAGTTTTATATCTTGTATTCTTTCATCCTGGTTTGGAAAATACGTTTATTTTCAAAAAAACTACGTTTGATAAACTATATTATGTCCTCTGTAGGTTTAGCTTGTTCAGTGGGTCTATATATGGCTGTAGAACAGCGCACCTTATTTTAAACTTGGCTGCCGGCTCTACGAATTTATTGTAACCGCCTTTGTTGGCATGAAGGATGGACAATTTTATTACTCAGCTCTACAAGAAGTCAGTTGTGCCATGTGTAGACATTCTACTTGAATACAGAGATTGGTTTGCCAATGCTCATATTCCACTTTTGTTTTTATATCAGTGTATTCCCCCCCCCCCAACCACTACTGGTGTGTGCATATGTGTTTGCGTGTGTGTGTGCGTGTATATGTCTGTCTGTCTGTGTGTGTGAGTGTGTGTGTGTGTCTAGTGTAAGAATGTTTTCGGTTTAGAAGACACGGAGGTCTGTCCCTGCAACCTTGCTCCAGAAATGCCGAGCATGTAATCCAACACTGTAAACAATGCGCTGCTAAAAGAGAAGAAATCTTTCCTACCGCAAACGTCAATAGAGACAATTCTGTATGGTACACAAGGAGGTATGAACTGCCCGATAACTTTCACCAAGGATACTGCCTTCCTGGTATACATTTTATGACAGAAGGACCAAAGAAGAAGCAGGTGTAGGGTTTCGAGAGAGAACTGGGTAGAATCTGAGTCAAGAGCTGAGGAAAGGACGGTGGAGCTGTATAGGGAATGAAGGGGAAAAAAACCAACGACAGATTAGCTAGAGCGTCCAAGCAATGAAACACAGAGGGTTGAAGGAGCATGGGCAAAAGGAGGGGCACACGGATATTGAAGTTACAAAGTGAAAACGATGGGCAATGATCGGGAGAGCTATATGCCACTGAAAAAAAAATAAGACGAGTTCTGTTAGTTGGTTGAGGGACTATGCTCTATGAGTTGATAATCGACATCATAGGACGCGGGACATTCCCGTAAGCGTTCTGTCCCAATCTTCAGCAGCAAGCACACAGTTCCGATGTCGATGGTGCTGGTAACAGTCTGACTGTATATCCGTCCCGCCTTACTCTGAATGTTGAGCGTTGGCTAGACTGACTGACTGACTTTCTACCTCACCAGGACATCACACAAGCGATAAACATCCGACGACACAAAGTACCACCATGTGGGTGAGGATCACTGTGGAGAGGTCCCAGAAATTTTTTCAGCCTTTAGGCCATATTTAAGGCCAGGCTATATTGCGGGTCCTGGCAAGAGTAGGGCTTCAAATAACGAAAAACTTTTTGTTGGCTTGACTCGCCGTTTGTCACTTCTCACTGCACCATTATGTTTAGATAGTGAGGCTCCATGTCTGCCTCTCCTCTGTTTACTCAATCCCAAAACGCACTTGCAACATCCAGCTTGTCATGTGCCAATTCACCACCAAGACTGTACTCTGCTGGGGAGTAAAGGGCTGGAGAAAGAAAAACATGCATTGGCTGGAGAAGGACAAGCATGCATACCGACACCACTTACAATGCACATCACGTTACGCTCGGGAGCTCCGAATTCGACCCCCGGTAAGGTGATGGAGTTTTTTCTAACAGGGGGAACAATTAAACTTTTCTAACCCCTACAGTCTGCGTTGACAGCACTAGTCATGCGGCTCTGAAATAACAGGTTCACGACCCCCAGTCTACACCGCCTATGCAGACAGTAGAGACAGTCACTTACTTCAGACAGAATTTGCTTGTAATCAGGACATCCAGTCATGTTTAAATTCACAGTGTCACCAGACACTGACTTCATACATAATTTGTTGTAAACAGGAAATCCAGTCATGTTTAAATTCACAGTGTCACCAGACACTGACTTCATACATAATTTGTTGTAAACAGGACATCCAGTCATGTTTAAATTCACAGTGTCATTATGCTGTTTTAACCGCATGCAAGTATAGAAAACAAAGTGAAAATGGAATCACAGAGTGACTGGTATAAAATCAATAACTATATAATCATCACAGTACAGGATTACTACTGCAGGGACACCTCTAGAACAATCTACTAGAATAATTCAGATGATTTATTGAGCAAGCTTGACTGTGTGAATGCATTCAGCTTCAGAGTAAGCTCTTAGCACATACTGTGTTTTTCACCTTTTATAGAAAACAATGTAACAAACTCGAAGCAGTACGGTGGCACATTTTAGTCAACATCTAAAGTTGCAGTGCTAAGGACAAGTAGCAATGAAAAGAGCATTACAGGTGAGAGGGTCAATTCTAAAGCATTGGTTTTTATTGTTCATGGCTTGACCTCTCGATGTCTCTCTCCAGGGTATGTTACCGTCTGTATTGCACAAAACACGAACTCCTTTGCTCCAGCAAATACTCTAGGCGTATCCAAAAACACTGCACTCACGAATCGAAAGATACGGGCAGAAAACGAGGTATAATCTCTAGAGCGCAGAAAAACAACAGGATTTGTTCATATAAAATAGAGAATATAATTCTCAGGTAAATTATGGAGCCTTTGCTTTCAAAATCACTTTAGCCTTTCAAATGTTGTCGCGTTTATTGCAACATCACCACCATGCAGGCATGGTCTGAAGCGTTGCCTAATTATATTCTCTGTTGCAAAAGAAAGTGAACACCATATTTTCTTCACTAACTCGTGCTCGCCCAGTTTAAGTCCAATTACAAGTAAATTTTATGACAAACCTATTTCTCGTAGTACTCATATTTCAGTATAGAGGAAGTTTTGAAGAAATTTGCTTTTTAAACTTAAGAAATATGGTACTCACAGTAGTAGGGTGTCAAAATGAAAAGATAGACTGCTTAATAACGAGTGCACTCTCCTCTGGCACTAGTCACAGCCCCAACAGCGGGGCCTCGTGGACTTGGTTGCGGATTGCAGGCTTATTGGGAATATAGGGCTAGACCTATATTTGTATAGACCAATCGGCACTCGGTCGACCGCATCAAGCCGACCGCCTTTACTTCCTAGAACTGCACATGGTACCCACTCAAGCCTGGGTCGGCATAGTCATTTCTGAACAGAAGTCTGTCTCCGTCACTATGTGAACACACGACATTCCGGACCGCAGGCGGGCGTCTGGCTGCCAACGGCCCCCCACCCCCCTCCCCCACAAGTTTGGGAAAATGGCATAACATGTAGTTTCAGAGCATCGTCTACGCACTGCTGAACAGAGTAAAAAAAAGTAGTAAAGATCCCTTCCACGCCTTTAGGCGTATCGGGCATATGGGAAGAGCGCCCATATTTTTACAGACCATCAGCACTTGGTGGGTAATGTGGTCAGTATTACGCCGGCTGTCTTTACTTCCCAGGACAGCCCATCCTGGAACCCATTTGAGGCTGGGTCGACCTGCGACGCCACATACCACGATAAAAATCCACGTAGCCCACGCAGGTTTCGATCGCGGTACGTTGGATACTGCTGAACAGAGATTTACCCTAAATCATTACCAGCTGCTGTGTTTTACAATTTTCTGTTTATTCTCCCTATACGATAATACTACCTCCACTAAAGTTCAAAGCCTGCCTGGGCTATTAAAGGTTTCCCAGCATTTCAAAGGCTGTTCTCTTATTGCCTTTAATTAACCTTTGCGTCAATGTTCTTCTTCTATTCAGAGAGTCATTCTGTGACGGTTGTTTCATTCAGACATTCAGTCGTGGAAATTGTGGTCTGGTTTTTTTGTGTGCAAGTAAGTATGTCGGCTAAAAAGTGTTAAATTGTACCAAAACTATTGGCTTGAACCGGTATTCTAGTATCTGGTGATGGTTGCTGGCACCACACACACACATATATACATATATATACTCCCACACATACATATATATAGACATACAGGTACAATTACACACACACACACACACACACACACACACACATATATATATATATATATATATATATATATATATATATATATATATATATATATATATATTTCAAATACATATACATACATACTTACATACAGACGTAGGCATGCGTTTTTGCATACACATACATGTATATGTAGATGCGCACATACACTGAGGGAGACAAAGTATTGTGGCTCGCCTGTGGATCGGAATGCCGTGAATGAATAAATGGAGTTCAACCCCACCAGGACCACACGCCGAGCGATATAACACCCTATGACCCATTGGGTCATCATTTAGATGAGAATCACACTGGCGCAAGTCCCATAAACCCCGTTCAACCTTTAGGTTATATTAGGAACCCGATACTTCATCAGAAGTGGAGCTTAAAAAATAGCGAAAAATTACCTCCCATATAGAGACAATGCTATGGTTTTTTCTCTGATATGTTTGCTCATTTTGCTTAAGCCTTAGGGAACTATCTGTTTGCATTACGACCAAAAAAAAAAAAAAAACCCAGAAACATCGGCGTCTGCGGCTTAGACGTTGCCAACTCACTTTGTAATGCCTGGGTGTCAAATTCTATCTCAGATGCAAGGGATTTGGAAGCAGACAGCCTTGCGCGGGCTTCGACAATGGGCTCGAGAGCAAACCCGTAACAGGCAGTGGCAAACTACTGAAGGTAAATTTGGCTAGACAACCAGCACCAGAAAAAAAAAAAATGCTCGCATTAGTTCTTCAACGTCCTTAATTAACAGACGCACAACTAACTTAACCGTCAACAGCATAAAATAATGGTTGTCAAATGTGACCCAATGTTGATTTCCTTTTGCGTTTTTGAGCTATTTGTGTGTGTGTATTGTGCGTGTGTAAGTGTGTGTGTGTGCGCGCGCGCTTGTGCTGATTTTGTGGAAATGTTTCAAATTCTTAATGACTGATTTCAGAAACTGTTACAAGAATTTATTGCCAGAAATATCTTCTTCTTCTTCTTCTTCTTCTTCTTCTTCTTCTTCTTCTTCTTCTTCTTCTTCTTCTTCTTCTTCTTCTTCCTCTTCCTCTTCCTCTTCTTCTTCTTCTTCTTCTTATTCTTCTTCTTCTTCTTCTTCTTCTTCTTCTTCTTCTTCTTCTTCTTCTTCTTCTTCTTCTTCTTCTTCTTCTTCTTCTTCTTCTTCTTCTTCTTCTTCTTCTTCTTCTTCTTCTTCTTCTTCTGTCTTCTTTTTCTTCTTCTTCTTCTTTTTCTCTTCTTCTTCTTCTTCTTCTTCTTCTTCTCTCTCTTCTTCTTCTTCTTCTTCTTCTTCTTCTTCTTTCTTCTTCTTCTTCTTCTTCTTCTTCTTCTTCTTCTTCTTCTTCTTCTTCTTTTTCTTCTTCTTCGTTTGTCAGACAGATTTTTGGTTTAGATGTAATTGCTCTTTTTATTAACAGTAGAGCTGCGATAATTTCACAGAGAAATGAGTCTTGAAGATATATGTGGACGGAGGCAGATGTGTAATGAAATAAAGGCAGAAAGGGGTTAAATGAACAAGCATACATTTCAGACCACCACACGGCGTACTAATCCATCACTGTGTGAAATGACAGAAATAGGTGATTAGAAAGCCATGGCCTAGCCAGCTACGCAGAACACACCGCCATGACATCTGACAGTGAGGGATGAAACATTCGACGAGTGCCCGTGAAC